>CM041782.1:147744878-147925930 GCA_023374045.1 Limonium bicolor
AATTAGCTAGTTACATGTGTGTGTGGGGGAGTTAATTGACTGATTAAAAACCGACCCCCTACAGTTACATTAGTTGGAGCTTTTTTCGTCTTCTACAGAAAACGCTCGTTATTTTACCCGGTTTAGGTACTATTCACTAACCGGGCCCGTTTTCCGGAATTTTCTCGTTTCTTTCTTTATTTTTATTGGTTATTAAGCTTCCATAAATGCTTAATAATATTTATTTAATGATTTATAATTTTTACGGGTCCGTTTGACCACTCAAAGTCATGTTTTCGGGTTTCCTCGAAAAACGTGCTCTAAAGCTCTATTAGCGTTTTAATTCATTATTTGGATCCGTTTTCTTCGGGAGTTGTTCCCATATATTATTTAGGTCTTATTAAACCTTTAGTATCCATATAATACTCTAGCCGAGGTCTCATACCTCCTATGGTTATTTAACGCTTATTTAGCGTTTTCTCTGCTTTTAAGCGTCTATTTATTCTTTTGGATTTATTTTTCCTTACTAGTATTAATTAGGTACCATTAGGCCCTTAAATACGTATTAGATTAGTTTTAATCCCTATATTTAAGTTCGGGGTATTTCAATCTACCCCCTTTAAGAACTTTGTCCTCAAAGTTGCTCGAGGTCATGGGATTGCTATACTTACTCATCCATACTTATTTAATGCCAAAGCCATACATTCTTCCTCCTTACCAATCCTAAATCCGTTACTCAAGGTTCCTACATACTATACCATACCATACCATGCTAATGCACAATAATTACTCCAATCCGCATTACCACCGGACCATCCGGTTCCTCATTACCAATTTATACATACATACAATGCAAAGCTATTCCCAAGGCAATGCAATACACATATAATCCCGCAGGCACTTAGGTCATCTAGACACAGGACTCCTCTATGTCCCGCTGCCCTTGGAATAATACAACCTGCTACACTACTATCTTCTCATCTTGGTATAAGCTTCTAGCCCAATCCTTACTCTCAGTCTAAGGAAAATCCTTCCCCACAGCTAATTAGAAATCTTTCTAAAGCATCCAACTCCAAGTTCCAAGTTATATTCATTACTTTTATCCTATGTGTGATTCTTGTGACCACTTGAGGGGAGCTTCAAGAATCGTTCAACCCTGATGTGATCAGCACCAATGTTGAACTATCTTTCCACCCCAATTTGTGTTTGGTTTCCCTTGATCTGATCAGGATCAAGTTCAACTTCCCACATCATTTCAACACACAAATAATTTAATTGTTTTCATTTTCTATCTCTTTACCATTTCTAGTTGTGATATGAATTCATACATCTCCAAAGGATGGAGTCAGTCCATCAATCATCCTCACTCTACTTCCCAAATGCTTTACTTACTCCGTGGTTCAATACCTAAATGCTCATTTCATCAACCTTCACTACTTCCATTCATTACTCTCCATCGTTTCAATTATTCTAACTAGGGATTACCATACTTATAAAATTTAGTCATCCTCAATTTACTTCCCATAACTTACACTACTCATGGGCTACATTCCTCTACTACTCTCAATCGTTTCGTACCACTTCTTCAACGACTACAATACTTGTGGAGCTCCGTCCACTACTCATTACTTTTCTTTTATTAATACTCTTACATGGTGTTACCGGGTAGGTATATCCATCCCATGGTATTTGCATCTCTCATGCCTAATTACCATAATTACAATATGAATGAATACTTATGTTTATTTAACATAGTATCACTCATCAATTCGATTCTCATTTGTGTCATGCACATTATGGTTTATGTGTTTTTATTTATAAAATTCATATTATGCACTTTTCGCTACTACCCCCCTTAAAAGGGATTACGCCCACGTAATCTACCATATGTTATTATTATTAAACATTGGTTTAATCAGTTTGGGCAAACTGAAGCGTTTAGCTTCGCTACGGTATACTATATAATATGCTCTGGTCAACAGGGTCTTAACCATACCAATGGTTTAGTCTTTGCACCAAGAGTTCCTATATGAGTTTATTTAACTCATATTTAATTCGGTTCTAGCCTAATCGGCTTCAAGGCATTAATAGCCATTGTATTATACTCACTAGGTACATTAATCTCCTAGCTAGGGCCCACTAGCTTCTGCTGCGCGACCCTGATAACTTGGGTTATTCACCCTTCTTGTTATCCTTAATGTGCTATACATCACCTTCTTACCCGTCTATTATGGGAATAAGGTTTACTAAACAAATGCGGTATTCTTTTACCGTGTTTGAACTCAACGAGTTTAAGATTTATAACCAGTTCTCTGGTAATCTACTGCACATGCTATTTATGCTTCCACGATTATTCATTAAGTTCCTCCGACTTATTGTCGGGCGAGGTTAAGTCACTACTCAGTTGTAGTGCTTCCTCTGTTGTCAATAGCTTCTGAATTATACCAATTCTTCTGGTTCAGTACAAGTGTCCTTTACTTGTATGACCTTGCATTTTCTATGCGTCGGTCCTTGTGACTTTCTTAAGTCTCTTTTCATTCTTTATTCCACTGGAATTCACATCTTGTGATTGTTAGTGTGTTTTACACTCTTCGTGCTCCTTTGGCCTTAGGCCGCACGGTCTGTTGCTAAGCTTGCTTAATTGGCTTGTGCCATGTTTGTTGGTGAAAAGAAGGGTTTACTACGGTTTACATTCTCCATATCCCTAGCCATCCATTGGGTCACTAGCTGCACAAGTGTCATACCAAAACACTCAGTCATACAGAGTGTAGAGGCGTAAACGCTTGACAGTGAGTCACTGCTGTGATAGGAAATAATATTTCTGTCTGTCTTCTCATACTTATACTCTGTGTCATTATCTGCTACTTCCTCATAGCGGTCGCTTGTTGCGCACCGTATTCTTACTCTTGTACAACTTGTTTTTACTGTTTCTGTTACTGTGGTAGTTCCTCTTTACTTATTGCCATTATCATTGGCACCATTTCCTTATGGTGTACATACACTAGGCGGTTCCTAGTTCATATGTATGACGGTTGTCATAGTATACCGCAATACTATTATCTTCCCCTTGTGGGGGTGTTTTATTTCAATTTAGGTTTCATGTGTAGGTTAGCTTGCCTCACATTACTTCCTCCCTTCATATAATATAGTTTGCCAATAACTTGGTTGACCCAAGATGAAGTGGTTTATCGGGTTACAAGCTCTCTTGAGCGTTGGTCATTCATGGTGTGTAGTGTGCACACACATTGATTTTTTTTTGACAATTACTGTCTTCATAGTGTTGAGCATTGGTTATAGGCTCTAGCTGTGTAGTTCTACTCGTATGTACATCACCGGACATCCCAAGAAACTTCGAGGGTTTTCCGGTCCCGTTCTCCGATTGGAGGGTATTCTGTCACTGACAAGTGAAGGTTTTTATTGAGGGGTTATCTCCACTCATAGGTCTCATGACCAAGTTTACCATGTTGGTGTTTATACAATGGTTCACCACATGCTTGAGTGCATATGGAGTATGCTTACTCCTTAGGTCGTAATGGTTTGAAATCTCATTTCCTTATTCCATCGCCCCTTGACAATATTCATAAGCGTAGGCTTACTGTTATAATAGATGGAAGCCTTTCTAAGGGTTCACGTCTTCACCACATTGGTGGTCTTTGGCTAACGAGGGGTACCTTCCCTTGGGTTTCTCGTAGTGTTCAAGTGGGGACTAGGCCAATGTTGGCAGTATCGCGATTCTTATGCCTCTGTGTACCATTGCTACAGAAGGCATGAAGGTAATTAACGGCTTGTCAACTGTATACTAGACTGATGCTCTAGTGACAGTGACACCGAGTTGGTCATTACTACCCAAGCCACTCATAAGGTTGGGTTTGGATTGATGGTCCAGTTGTTGATTTCTGTCGTATGAAGCAATACCTCTTGCAAGTCTTGTTAACAAATGGTGCCGATTTTGCAACCGTTTAAGTTTATATAACGTATTTGGTTTACGGCTTCTGAGCCTTGTTGTTGCAAGCTATGCTCTTGGCAAGCTGCTTATACCTGTTTACACTCTTTGCATACCCCATAAGTTGGAGGTATTATTGGGCTCCCTGGTAAGTCGTGGCATCACGCTTCCGTTCATAGGAGACTCTTTGAGGCAATCTGGTGTAAATTCGGGCCTTCCGGTAATTTAGGGTATTTCCTGTTAAGTGAAATCCCTTTGGTATCCTAACCGAATATTCATTCTAGCTCATGTGCTTTTATCATGACGCTTGTTCAATTGTTGTTATCTCAGACACCCTTTAAGGATTGCTCCTGAGTGCTGTTAAATTATGCCGTTACATCCGGCTAATGTTTATGATATGTTATCACTATACCGCCTTGGGGTATATATTTAAGCTATTCCCTTTTGGGTTACAATGTCTCCCGTCGTGGGGTAACCATTTATAATTGCTCCTAGTGCCTGAGACTAGGTTTAAATATCCTCTTCGATGATGGATTGTGCTTCGTGGTAATCTTGTGATTGCTCTTGGAAGTTCTGTCCCGTTTGTTGAGCATTGTGGTGTTCACGTTAGGCAACTGTCTTACTGTGTTTAGGCTGGGTATACTTCCCAGCTATCACGTATTCATTGATGTCTTCGAGACATATCCAATGTCTATACTTACTAGTTTGTGCTCCTTGCACTTCTAGTTCTTATTCCTTACTTTCAGATGGGTTCTCTGAGTTCCTTTATGCTTGATTGTCTGAGGTGTCCCAGCTGCTCTGGTTTGAATTCACTCATGATCCGTAGAACAGAGTTGACTACTTCCCGTGTGTCATTCACCACATGTATACATACGTGGGGTACCATGTTGATACGTTACAACTTACCCAACTATATGTCAGGCCCGCAAGCTCCTTCGGAGTGCGGTTGTCCCACATCCCGTAATTGGGTACACTCGTAGTGTTCATCACACGCCTAGGTGAAGCATTCTATTGTCAACTCTCTCTTGTATCATTCCATGATACTCACCGTAATGCTGTTGGTTTGGTTTAAAATCCAAGGTTTTAAAAGAAGGTTTGGGGTTTTGAAAGAAAACTTGGTTTGAAATAATGGTTCGGTGTTAAAAGCATCTCTCATTGCATAGCCATGTTTGAGGTCTTGACCAAGTCTAGTTCCTCGCTGACTGGTGTATCCTTTGTACAATGGTCAGGCCGTCAGGCCTTTCCAAGGTTCCATTCTTTCAGTTCTTAGGATGTGTGATCCAGTAGTTGTTCTATTACGGCCACATATACATTACTATGTACTCGTGGTGTGTTAGAAGTCCTCCACGCGTTCCTGTTCTTACTGCACTTGCCATGGTTGTCTTGGTCGGGGTACTTCTCCAATCCTTAGGAATCCCCATTTATTTAGTTTATGTTTTCCTTTGCTGCTCGTTCCCACTGTTTTACCGTGGTTATCGAGCCTTAGCTTGTTTAGGCACTACCCTTGTAGTCCTATCGGTTCATATCCGTGGATATCCTTGTAGCTGTGTAAGCTATGTCGGCCAGGTATTGTAACCGTTTGGCGTCGTAGTTTGGAACTAACCGCTTCCGACTATGTCCTTAGTCAGCCAGCATACCGTTGGTGGTATTATTCAAGTATTACTATCTGTAGACTTGTGTCTCGGGTTCCGTTACTGCTCCCTTTTCCATTCCGTTACACGGTGCATGCTTCCCCTTTCCTACTGTTGGTTGACTAGCTAGGTTTCGCGACTGCTAAGCACGTCACCCCATGCTGTTGTAAGTTGCAGCCTCCTCGTGGTTGGAGTGCTCATCCTACCGCTATTAAGTGCGGGTTTTGTGGTTCAACCGGGATCCATCTCCGGGACTTCCAGTTCTCTGCATCTACTATGTGTCGGTTCTTGTTTACCGTGTGATTGTTTCACAACTGCCAGATCGGGTTTCCCCGGGTATGAGAGGTCTTTCCTCTCCCTGGCGTCCTTTCCCAAGTTTACAATAGGGATGCGGTGGGCGGGGGACTGGTATTGTAGGTATCCGGTACTCACGGGAGTTCCTATCTAGCATATCTCTAATGCTAACACTCAGCCCTTAGCCCTAAGCTTCTAAATCCTAACTCGGTATTCCCTAAACTCGGTATTTCCAGTCATCAGAGCGATACTTCGCTCTGATACCACTTTTTGTAAACACCCCTACCGCTAATACTGTAATTACCGTCCAACTCCTTATACATTCGTACTCTCGCAGCGGATAAATACTTACACAACGGCGGGTGATACAATGCCGTTAGCCACCCACGGACTAACAAGGCTACTACTACATACAGGTACATCATCGGTCTGATGGACCGGAATATCCGAGTACTACACATGTACAATACATACTCCATTCACCAATCGAATGCTACTATGCTCTATTACAATACTATATAATATAATATACTTAACCGAGTTCACTAAATTCCAAATACATATACAATACTCCTTTCGGGTTCATATATACTCATCAGGAGTCTACAACTACCCATTCCTCACAAACTACTTACTTTCTAGGTACAAGGGGAGTACTACTTAGCACTCCTTTACATTCTACTACTAGCAGTCCAAGTGTGGCCACCGGTCTCTTACCTTGACCATATCCTCTTCGGGTACCTGCACACTAAAAACATTCCCCGAGGGGGTCAGCTTTCGCTGAGCATGATAACCGCATACCCCGCGTACTAGCGAGGGTACGCCGACCATTTGGTCAAATACATGCAATTCAATTTACAATACATACATTCATACATACAGCTTCATTCATGATACTAAATACTTCACAAGGCATTCATACATTCGCACAGTACAATACATGCTTGGAAGACAATATAAGTCAACCAATACTTACCATCTTCAGGATACACGTACACAATACATACTCATTACGCAATACGGAGATACACTTCCCAATTCACATACAAGGCTTGTTAGCTTCTTTACACACCCGGGTTAATCGGGTGATCAATACTCATTACTCCGGGTCAATGACTTACGATAGTCAAGACCGATACTCATACAATACTTACTTCTTAATTACTTTACTCATGTTAAGTCGGTATGACCTCGGGCAGGGATTACTACATCCCACCACCGGGCTTTATGGTGGCCCACAAATCCAGGATGCTACCCATTCAAGGGAATGGTCCATGGAAAAGATTACAGCCAGGACTCAGATCCAACCTCTTGTGTTTCCTTATCCTCACGCGTGGCCGAAACTATATCGGACTTCTACTCATTCCATTTACTCATTACACATGTCAGTAGTTAGATTGTTAGGAATTAGTAGAAGTAGAAGTCAGTACTTCCTTTCCATACCTCCATACAATACACAAGTACACAATACTTACACATACTCTTCATTTCCAGTCATACATTTCATGAATTATACAAACTAAATGTTCAAGGAGATACTCAAGAACAAAATAGTCCAAACGAAGTTAAGTGCAATATAAGTCCGATTCGTGCATTTATCTTATTGGTGATCACATAAGCACACAAATCGGAGTAACCAGGTTAGGATACAGAGCATGAAGAAATCATACGTTCACCGTTGTACGTGTTTCCGAACGTCCTCCGGTGTCACAAATCAATCCTATGATATACATACAATCGAATGATTAATCTAACTATAATTAACTCAATTCGATTACTCTTACGTTTCCTAACCCATACTTACTAAGTCTTTACATTCCTTTACTTACATTTTACTTACTTACTTTTAATTACTTAACAATGGTTCGCTCACATATATATGTACATATGTATAGGTGGGTATACATATATACATATATATACTAGCTATAGCTTACAATTTTTTTTTGTAAGTTATGGGTCGTCCGACCCAGCGTCCGACCCAAGCCCTGGGTCGGACCATTCCAGTAGATTCCCGTTCTCTGAAATTCTCCCCGTCCGAACCCAGCACTATTCAGTAACTTCGACCACGGAAAAATTTTTGCCTGTCCGACCCACGTCCGATCCACGGTCCTGGGTCGGACCGTTCTAGAAAGGTTGATTATCGATTCTTAAGCCCCGTCCGACCCACCGTCCGATCCAGACTCTGGGTCGGACGGTAGCAGAATCTTGCTACAGCCTTATTTTTTTTTCCCAATTTCACCCATTGTTCCCCAATCTTCCTACATACATCCTAACATGTTTTAGTACTATTTAAGCCCTCTAAACCACCTTAATTCGTCCACCAAATCCATTGCTAAATCCATTAATCATCTTACACATTTTCCTTACTTCTCCACCAAACACATGTAACAGTTTTTGTTACACTCATGCTACAGATTTTACAATTCAATTCTCTCATCCAATACTTCCTCAATCCTTGCCATTCCTAGCATTCCAAATACTTTTCCAAGCCATTACATTACTTACACCCAAATCCAACTCTCCTCTTACCAAATCTTGCCCACCAATACTTCCTAGTTCTACAATGCAATTTAATATCTCTTTGCTACAGATTTTGGTTCCTACCTCCTCCATACATAATTTACTCTCCTAATGCCATGTTCAAGGTCTACAATGCATTGCCTCTCCTCTTCAAGTCCAACACTCACTCCCTAGGTCATGGACATAAGTTCTCCTAGTTTCTCCAACACCATTCAACAACTCTTGCTATAGATTTTCGTCCTTTCATTCTCTTACCACACTACTACTCATAGTTATTAAACATCTCTACTAACTCCAATACACCCTTGGTTTTTCCCATTCACCAAGTCATCCATACATGTACATATTCCTACTAAAATTTCGCCATAGTTTACCTGCATTTCTAACTTATCCATACACACATCTTCTCACCAAGTTCATACCTATTCTAGCCACACCCTTACAAGGGTCCTACCAGCAATCAATATAACATACATTCACCAATACTTCTTCAAATACCAATACTAATACTCATACACAATCATTTGGCTCCAAGGCCTACAATTCACATACTAATTCTCAAATACTCAATCCTCCTCACAAATACTCAACTCCCAATACTACAATACCATTACAAGATTTTGGGTTCTTTAGTTAGTTTGCCCATTCTCACTAGTCTAATGCATTAAATTAACATTAGTAAGGAGCTCTTACCTTGAGCTTATAATTCCTTCGTTCCCTTTCCAATTATCCTCTTCTTTCTTTCTTGCCCAAATCGGCCACATTGGGAATGGAGTTGCCAAACTGCATTCCCATCACCCAAAGCACATAAAATACGTGTAATTAATATACTAACCCCTTAATTAATGCTAGTTCATAAAAATGTTTAGAACAAGATTTCTAGGGTTTACCTTTGGAGTGTCTTAGGAGGGATTTTAGCCCTTGGTTCAAGAAGGTGAATCCACCACCATTGCAAGGTTGATATTATGCTCAAAGGAGAGAGAGAAAACAAGGCATTACAAAGAGGCAAAAATCGGTTATGGAGTAAGGTGGAGAAAACATGAGTTTTTCATATAGATTTTTACCTTAATGGAGAGAGGAGACTCCAAGCTTTACATTGGTGCCATTTTCTCTTTGAATGGGGAAAACCCATGGAGATGAACTTCCTCATTTTTGGATTTTGAAAAGAGAGAAGTGTAGAGGATAGAGGATGATGAGGGGATTACAAATATGTAATTATTTTTGTGATTGGAGCTCACATGGAGGTAGAGCATGGGAAAGAAGTGAGAGTTACCATTGGAGCTCCTTGAAGCTCTCCAAAATCGCCCAACAGAGGGAGAGAGAAGAGAGAGAATTCGGTGGAGGGGGAAGAGGAAAGAGAGAGGTGAGTGAAAATGTGAGAGTGAGGTGAGAGGGAAGGGAATAAAGTAGTTTTTACTTTATTGCTTTTTGCTTTTTGGCTCTCTTATTTAATTAGCTAGTTACATGTGTGTGTGGGGGAGTTATTTGACTGATTAAAAACCGACCCCCTACAGTTACATTAGTTGGAGTGTTTTTCATCTTCTACAGAAAACGCTCGTTATTTTACCCGGTTTAGGTACTATTCACTAACCGGGCCCGTTTTCCGGAATTTTCTCGTTTTTTATTTTTATTGGTTATTAAGCTTCCATAAATGCTTAATAATATTTATTTAATGATTTATAATTTTTACGGGTCCGTTTGACCACTCAAAGTCACGTTTTCGGGTTTCCTCGAAAAACGTGCTCTAAAGCTCTATTAGCTTTTTAATTCATTATTTGGATCCATTTTCTTCAGGAGTTGTTCTCATATATTATTTAGGTCTTATTAAACCTTTAGTATCCATATAATACTCTAGCCGAGGTCTCATACCTCCTATGGTTATTTAACGCTTATTTAGCGTTTTCCGCTTTTTAAGCGTCTATTTATTCTTTTGGATTTATTTTTCCTTACTAGTATTAATTAGGTACCATTAGGCCCTTAAATACGTATTAGATTAATTTTAATCCCTATATTTAAGTTCGGGGTATTTCAGTACACACCTAAGAACATAGGGTGAGGTTGATTTTGATGAACCGTGGTCCCACTTGTTGGGTGTCGGTAAGGTTTTTCCTGCGGGGTGTTATTGGTTGAGCTATGGCCCACTTGTTGGGTGCTTGTAAGGTTTTACCTTCGGGGTGTTTTCAAAGGCTTATTCCCTTATTTAAGCTTCTTGAAAATGGTTGGATATGGAATCATGAAGTATTCTATTGATATACTTGGATTGTTTGGTATATTTGATTGTATGAAGGAATTGTGGAGTTCATGTATTTAATTTAATTTATGATGATGTTTGTTATATACTGCTAAACATTTCCAAACAAAATGAATTTTACAAGGTGAGGCAATAATTTACTCAGTTTTCTTGATTTGTGCTGTAGGGGTGTCCATTCAATTAATTCAGTTAACCGAATCCCATATTTTGAAAAAAAATCATTGTTTTTGGTTATTTCAGTTTTAACCAAATTAACCGAAATTAAGTTTAACTACCGAATTAACCAAAAACCAAACTTTTTTGCACGTAATAACTGAAAAATCGAATTAGTTGTGGCTAGCCGTGATAAATCCACTTAACCAAAATTTTAAAAGAAAATTTATGTTTTCATTAATATGTATATATTTAAATTTAATTAATTTTTTTTGCTTATTTGGTTAATCAAAATATTCTTCTCAATAATCGAAAACAACCCCGAAATAAAATTCGGTTAACAAATAACTGAAATTTTTAAAAAAATGGTTAAAAAAAATTGGTTTTCGGTTAATACTGAATTAACGAACCGTATGGACATCTCTATTGTGCAGTCTTTTCATGTGTTTATTTGTGATTTATGGCTGCAGGTTGAAGCATGATGCTTTGCCATTGGTCCGGGGAGAAACGTTGAGACTTAGCTAAACCTCACTTGTAAATGCAGAAAGTATTTCGAGTTGTAACTAGTTGAATTGGTTGTATCTGGTATTTGTATCTTCCGAAAGGTTTGTCGTAGAATATGAGTCCTTCCGGAAATCTGTTACCGGAAGCTCCTTGTGTAACTGATAAACAGAAAACCGATTAAGTTATAATGAAAAGTATGTTGTGACTAATACGGAGTTCTTGAGTTAAGAGTTTTCCTTAGCACTCATTTATCTGGGTGTGGCGGTAATGTATTAGACTTTCATTTATTTCCATTGTGAGTTTATTACTACTCTTGCCGTTAGTTAATATCTGTCATTTTAGGATGTGATTCATGTTCAAAAATATATGTCATTCTAGCTTTTTGACACATCTTAATTCCACTTTTAACCCTATATTCAACACAAAAAAAAATTACTATCTAGATGGAAAAGTAAAAGGTAGGAATATATGCATCATTTTTCTACTCTCCCTAATAAATGTGCAAGTTTCTAAAATGACAGTTATTATTGAACGGAGGGAGTATTGTTTATGTTATACTCAACAGAAAAATCTGGTGTTACCTTGCTATATCCTTACCGTTTACAAAATGAAAAAGAAAAGAGGAAACGTAACTACTAAAGTTGGTAGCTAAAAAAATATGCTACTAGATTTGTTGGGAGTCAAAATGAATAAATGCTACCACATATTATTGGTAGTAAAATTACTAGTAAAAGATAGAGCAGTGGCTATGGAACCGAGAGAGTGTAATAACAAATGCAAAAAAGTGGTAACTTGTTCTATTTTTCTACCAAATTTTCTATCATGACAAACAAGGCAACCATGCATATTATCTGGATATATATTTTATGGTAGACCTCAAATTTTTTATTACAAAATAACATTCCATCCTTTTAAAAATATAAATCGTTTTGAAGATTGCACATTTATTAAGAACACCAAAAAAAAATTGATGCATTAAATACCAGTTAAATATGTAAAATAATATGCTAAAAAATTAAAAGACTTCTATTTTTGAACAAAATTTGAATGCTAAAACAAACTTATATTTCGTTCAAAGGCATCATACTTCATGCATCCATATCCTATGAACATGCAAAACTCTTGCATGAAACTTACTGCACCACAATCGAGATCTATAACTATAAGTATTGTACATATCTGATCTAATGACGATGAATTTAGTGGGGGCATTCGCATGTTCCCAACACACTACTCAAAAAGGAGAAAAAATAAGCTAGGTATCGTCAGTACTACTGGCGAGGTGGGAGGAGGAGGATTGTCAAACGACATGATGGCTTTTCCTTAAAACATTCATTTCAGAGCATTTCAGACTAACTGATAGACCCCTCCTTTCTTTCCTAAATAAGGGTCTCCCTCTGCCCACTGCAAGACAACGAGCTAGCTTCCAAGTTCACTCTTGATCAGTTCATTCAATACGTTCCCTGAACCTAGTTTCATACGTTAAACTGCGTGTACGTATTGTTACAAGGGCTGGATTCCCCCTATTTGAATCAGGATCTCTTAGGGCATCCACAATGGTAAAAATGGATTCCATTCACCAACAAATATTATTTTATTATCTCCTCTCACAATCTCTCTTACTTACCTAGGTTCTCTAAAAAGAGAGTGTCTTAGTTAAGAACTCCTCTCACATCCTCTCTCCTCCATCTCATCATTTTCTTTTTTCTCTTTTAACATTATGGGTGGCATCCACACGGATGCCCTTATTGCTTCTTTAATAAGTACCGGTTTTGTTGCAATGTTTCCATTTATATATATATGTATAAAATCTTATATGAGTTGATCATGAGATTATATAGAGACAATCCAGTATTGGGCACTTGGCCTACGGCGGAAGGCAGACCGCAAATTTCCAGGGCAGACCAGGTGATGTTAACTTCTATACCAAGTGTCCTGGAAATCAAAGAGGCAGTATGGGCGTGGAGGAAGGAAAGCACCAGGGTACGACGGTTTCAACTTTAATCTGGTGAAACAATTATGGCATGTGGTAGGGGAGGATGTGTCAAAAGAGGTATTGTGGTTCTTTCAGGAGTGTAAAATGCCACAAGCAGTGAATACCACCTGGGTAACTTTGATACCAAAACACCTGGGAGCTAAGGAGCTGAATGACTTTCGCCCCATTAGCGTCGTGGGGTGTGTCTATAAAATCATCGCTAAAATATTGGCCAAGAGATTGAGCGGAGTAATGGACCGCCTGGTAGGAGAAACCCAGACAGCTTTCATTCGGGGTAGGCACATACTGGAAGGCCCACTGATTGCAAACGAGGTTATCAACTGGCTGAAGGATAGAAAGCTCAAAGGGGTGATCTTAAAAATAGACTTCCGAAAGGCGTATGATTGTGTTAACTGGGACTTTGTGCTGAAAATGCTAGAAATCTTTCAGTTCCCTGTTATGTGGAGGAAGTGGATAGACCAGTGCATCTCGACGTCGAGAATTGCGGTTTTGGTGAATGGATCCCCAACGCCCACTTTCAAACCTAGGAGGGGCCTTCGACAAGGTGACCCCCTGTCACCCTTGCTGTTTATCTTGGTGGCGGAGGCGCTCAATTGGCTCCTCGATTCTACAATTCGGATGGGTGATCGGGCTGGGATATCTATCGGCCACGAAGAGGTAAGACTATCACACCTTCAGTTCGCCGATGATACCATTATCTTTAGCCATATGAATGTGCAGGAGTTGAGAGTAATTAAGTGGACTGTTACGTGGTTCGCTGATATGTCGGGGCTGGAAATTAATTGGGAGAAATCTGTTGCCTTCGGTATAAACCTGGAGGAGGAGGACAGAGGTTATATCCAAAATGTCTTGGGCTGCAACGTGGGTGAACTCCCCAGTACTTATCTGGGTTTACCTCTGGGTGCTAACCCCAGAAGGGTAGCGACTTGGAAACCGGTAATTGAGAGAATTGAATCGCGGTTGAGCAATTGGAAGGCAAATACACTATCCAGGGAAGGTCGGTTGATACTGATTAAATTTGTTCTGAATAGCATTCCTCTTTATTATATGAGTCTATTTCGCATGCCGAAGGGAGTTATAAGGAGGATCGAAGAGTTACAAAGGAAGTTCCTATGGGCTAACGGTTCAAATAGGGGACTAGCGCTAGTGAAATGGAGCAGACTGGCGCGACCCAAAGACCTTGGTGGTCTGGGTATATGTAATTTGGAGGTAAAAAATGCGGCCCTTATCCTTAAGTGGTGGTGGCTTTATCATAAACCTAGGAGATGTTTGTGGAAAAGTGTGGTGGCTGCTGCCTACAGCCAAGATATCAGCACTCCACTATATGATCCGCTCTGGAGTAATGTCAGACAAAGAGGTGCCTGGAATTCGATTGTATCCCTGAGCACATGGAAGAATGAGGTTCAGGAAGTCCTGGTTGGGAACCTGCGCTGGACAGTTAGAAATGGAGAAAGAGTGCGATTCTGGACAGACCCTTGGCTGGACTCGATTACGCTGAAATGCAAGTTCCCTCGACTGTTCTTAATCAGTGAGGGTAAGACTGCCACCGTCAAGGAAATGGGATGCTAGGTTGGAAATGAATGGCAGTGGAGCCTTAGGTGGCGGAGAAACCTCTTTCTTTATGAAGTGGACGCTGTTGAGAGACTCATGGAGCTAATAAACCAGTGCAGATTGACCTTAAATGAGGAAGATAGGCTGAGCTGGATAGCAGGTAACGAAGGTAAATATTCTGCCAAAGAATTTTATGAGAAAGTAATGTGTGCCAACACACCAAATCCTGTTACTTGGCACAAATTTTTTGGTCTAAATGTGCTCCACCAAGGGTTGAACTGTTTGTGTGGCTGCTGTTGCAAAATCGCCTGGCAACTAAGGATAGACTTTTCGGTCTTAACCTGGCGACTTTAGCTGATCTGTTATGTCCTCTCTGCAAAAGGGCATCAGAATCTACAAATCACCTATTTTTCCGATGTGTGGAAACACGCAAATTGTGGACTGATTTGTTATCATGGTGGGGAGTGGACTGCTCGGTGGACTTTGAAGTGGGCAGCAGTCTGTCTTCCTAGTGCAGCCTGCTACAGCAACAGAAAACTAAGTTAGCTTGGAGAAGTACTTACTGTTTTACAGTATATAACATATGGTGTGCCCGGAATAGAGTAGTTTTCGATACAGCAGAATGCAAGTGGGATGCTGTTGCGTTATCTACAAAAATCCAGGTGCTAGAATGGGTGAAGAAGGATCGAGTGCTGTGGATCAATGGGAAAACTAGTTGGTGCCCGAGACATCAAGAATCTGCTGTGAACTCTCCTGCCCCCTGCGCTCCTATATATGCTGAAGTTTTTTGGTTTTTATATGCATTCCCCTTCTGCTGCTACAGAGAATACTCCGTGGTATTTAGTTTCTGTTTCCTTTGTTTTTCTATACCGGGCAGGTATTCCTGTGCTGCTCATAACCGTATACGGTTAACCTTTGCTACATTTCAGTAGCTCCCCTGATCAAAAAAAATGGGATCGATGGCGACCTCCATTTAATTCGTTCATAATAATTAGTTATCTCAACCTAATAATAATTCGATTTTCGTAAAATATAACTCACAATATACTAAGCAGGAGATCATATTGATAAGATTAAAAAAGTAAATATTTTAATTCTGGTTTTATCATTTAGTCATATATACCAATATTGTTTATACTAGTATAATTTATTTTTAACTATTTTTACCGGCGAAAAAGTCTTTTTACCGTAGTATTTCCTGGGTCTTTCCAACATTTATAAAAAAAAGTATAATTTATATGTATTAATGTCGTCGATTGAGTACAAGTATCTTCAACCATCAATCAGAACTTTTGGTTCGCAATGTTTATACTTAACTCAGATGTTACGACATGCCTCTTTTGACCACCATAATTGTATATAAAGATTAAAATCAGAGAGGATCAAGGCGTGTCTCGCTGTCTTCACCATCGTATAACATATAGTTCCTTCAATATTTAATCACATTGATAGTAGTAGCTAGGCATACAAATATAAAAGCATATATATTAAGAGAGTCCAAATAATAAGAAAAAAAATCAGAGAACATATTTATCAATCGGACTCCGACATGTCGCATCAGTTCCATTCAGTATGCATAAAACGTCACCTGTGAGGACTCATGTTTGTTCTTCTATATTGAGAAAATTAGATGAGATATCTAGTGCTACTACACATGTTACTTCTATCATCCTTAATGTCCTGACCTATGTGCATGTGCATGTATATAATATGAGTGGGGGATATATATATATATACCTAGATATAGGCCGATTGACATTGATTTCAAAATTAACTTTATAGCTCTCCATCTGAAGCGAAATATAGGAAGTGTAGGAGCTGTAATCCCGATAACCCCGTAAGACCGTAATGCGGATTGGGCCCATATCTAAAATGCACGTTTTTGTGCGTGTAATGAAGGGAGGTACGGAACAGGAGAACAGTATACCTGTTTTATGAGGCTATAGGGAGTTCTACCTTAGGGCATTTATACATAGCAGCATAATTACAGAGTAAATTGTAACAAAAAAGATTGGGATGAATAGAGAGGAAGGATGAAAGAATCTTATTTGAAAAAAACGAGGAGATCGCGAGATTAAAATATTATAATAAAAAAATGGGTTTTTTATGAATTATAAAATGCAAATACAATCATTATACATTATGTATCTTTTTAATAATGATTAATACACTATTAAAATATGTAAATTTTATTTAAATTGTCTTTATAGTCTTAAATGCAATATTAGACATTATCGTGTCGTTCTAACTTTCTTTTAAAAAGTTTCAAAATCAACATTTATGGTTCAACTTGATATGGTTAGGTTAGTTAACTGATGATAGATTGACAATTGTACTGTTATTCATATTTTGAGAATTTTAAGGAGACCATTTATGAGCTACACTAATAACACAACATTATAATAAAGCTAAAAAAAATTCAAAAACTATTTTCAAAGTGGACCTATGGAGAAACAAACTACAGAAGAGCTGTAGTGGAACTTTGATCTATAGATGAACAACAAAGGAAGGATCACATGGGTGGAGATGGTAAATAAAAAAAGGTAATGATTTGATATATAAAGTGAAAGTTTTTACAAAAATGATATAGAGGCCTATATATCAGACTCCTCAAGATATACAAAAAGGCTAGACAAGGGGGATGTACAAAAGCCCTCACAAACATGTAAAAATATGGATTCAGCTATAGAGAGAATACAAAAGTTCACCCACTACAAAAGAGATTAGGAGTAGAGAATCTTCTCAAGCCAATGAGAGTCTTTGTTGGAATGGTCCATCTTTAACCAGATAATGGATTTAGTAGCAGCTTTGAGTCCGCAACAATGAGAGGGAAGTCCCTTGATTGATTTGCCATGACTCTCTTGCATCTCTCCATCCATAGGTAGTAGACCACGTTGGCGATAGCAGCTCTTTTCACTTGGTCGATTGGACTTTTCCTCCTGCAGTACCGGGTGATCTAGAGGGAACAACTTTGGAGGCTTGTCCTATTTATGGGAATCCCCGGCCAGCCAGTCGCAAGTGCTCCACCAGACCCCGCGAGAGAACCTGCATTCAAAGAAGAGATGGCGGCTAGTCTCTTGAGCATGCTCACAGAGTCAGCATCTGTTGGCCAGACATATGCCCCATGATTGGAGCTTATCACAAGTTTTTAGTCTATCTCTAATAGTAACCCATAAAATAAACTTTGCTTTTGGGATAGACCAGGTTTTCCAGCAGATGTTGTGCCAGGTAAACATACATGCAGACTGGGTGGCATCCTTATAAAAAAGTCTCACCAGGGGATGAGAAGGGTAGGATTGAAGCAAGGAATATGCATCATCCGTGGAGCCACATTGCTTGATCTACCAGTCTCTAGCATGGAGGGTTGCTTTCCAGACCCAAGGGTCATTATCCTTTACGGAGACTGTCCAGATATCCTGGTTAGACAGGAAGTGGTTGTGGATCCACTGAATCCACAATCGCTCTGTGTCATAGGAGATTGAGGCGATGGATTTGAGGAAGAAGCAATTATTCCACTTGTGGATATCCTTAAGACCTAGTCCTCCATGCTATTTGGATCTTGTGGTGGTGCTCCAAGCCACCATAGGTGTGGAGTAGGGATGGCAACGGGTCGGGTTCGGGTCGGGTGACGCTCCACCCGACCCGTCACCCGTTTTTCATCCGCATCACCCGACCCGACCCGTCACCCGTAACTTCATCATCCGTCACCTGTTTCACCCGTCACCCGCGGGTGAAACAGGTGAACCCGTCACCCGTTTTATTTAATTTTTCAGCAAACATTTTTATTTTTTAACACCTTGTATAAGCTTAATTTTTCAAAAAAATACACTTACATTTGTTCAATAATACATACTACATCATCTAATGTCAACAATATACTCAAAACATAGAGTATAAACCAAAATATCTCAACAAATATGGAATAAGTATATTTTTTTTACTTAAAATAACACATATGGGTGACAGATCGGGTGAATGGGTCGAGTGACCGGGTGAAAAATGTTCACCCAACCCGACCCGTCACCCGCATCCGTTTCACCCGTCACCCGTTTTTCACCCGTTTTTTTTTGGGTTTTTCACCCGTTTTAACGGGTCGGGTGATCGGGTGAAACGGGCACCCGTCATCCATTGCCATCCCTATGTGGTGCTGCTGTCAACCTCACCTGACCAGAGGATGGAGCGAAAGCACTTTATGATGTTCTTGATAATATTTTTTGGGATGAAGATGCATGAGGCCCAGAAGCCAACAATGCCAAAAAGAGTGCTTTGTATGAGGGAGAGGCGACCAGCAAAAGAGAGGGAAATGCCGGCCCATGAGGTGATGGTTTTGTGGATGCTATCCACGAGGGGGTTAAAGTCTGTGGTTTTAGGCTTTATTGTGGTGATAGGATGCCAAGATAGCGAAAAGGGAATGAGCCAAGGTTAAAACCAGTGGAGTGTAAGATAGAGTCAGCAAGAGGGGGAGTAACCCCTCCGAGGAATAAGTCAGATTTAGCACGGTTGAGATATAGCCCCGAAGCTTCTGAAAATAGTTTAACTTTACCGAGCATGAGAGAAATCGATTCAAGGTCGCCTCTGTAGAATAACAAGGCATCATCAGCAAAAAGGAGATGGGAGAGGCGGAGAGAGGTACAAGATGGGTGGAAACAGAAACCTGGGGTAAGAGGAAGCTGGTCGAGGAGGCGGGATAGCATGTCCATAACCATCACAAACAGGTAGGGGGATAGTGGGTCTCCCTGCCGCAATACCAAAGGGGGCGCCATTAATGTTGATAGAGTAGGGAGCGGAAGTGACACCTTGCATGATCCAATTACTAAACCTAGGGGGGAAGTTTATGAAGGATATGGTGTCCTGGAGAAAGGTCCAGTCGACAGTGTCAAATGCTTTTCTAATGTCTATCTTCATCATGCAATGAGGGGATATGTAAGCCCTTTGGTAGTTCTTCATCAGATAGGAACAGAGCTGGATGTTATCAGATATAAGGTGCCCTTTGATAAATGTTCCTTGGTTCCTGCTCACAAGGGAAGGGAGGGCTTCCTTCAGTCTATCAGCAAGGATTTTGTTGATGATCTTGTATAGGGTGTTACAGCAGGAGATGGGCCTATAGTCCCCAAGGGAGGAGACGACATCTGATTCAGGGAAGAGGGGGATAAGAGTGGTGTTAATCTCCCGGAGGAGTCTGCCACTGTGGAAGAAACCTTTAATACCTTGGCAGATGTCCTCCCTAACATATCCCAAGCCGCTTTGAAGAATTTGGCTGTGAAGTCATCTGCGCCAGGGGCTTTGTTGTCTTTTATGGAAAACAGAGCTTGTTTAATATCTTTAGACTCGATGGGCCAGGTTAAGGAGGCCCAAAGGGAGCATTCAAGGGTTCTTGTGTTCTCTAGGTTGAAATCCGCTAGGGAGTGGGGGAAGGACACATACGTGCCAAGAGATCAACACTGGAAGTAGGAAATGAGGCACTCTTCAATATCAACAAGCGCATTAAGGACCTCTCTATGATTATTGGTGATTGAGGCTATGGAGCTCTTGTTCCTTCTTGCTTTGATGGCTCTATGAAAAAGGATGTGTTAGAATCTGCATATTTAAGCCAGCGGGTTTTAGCGAGTTGGCGAAGAAACAGAAGCTCATGCTTGTCCCGCATAAGGAGCTTAGACCTCATGGATTTCTCTTTGGAGATAAGAGCCGGGTTCCAGGGGTCAAAGTCCAATTTCAATTTGGTATCCATCAGGTTGTTCCTAATAGCTTGGCTTTTAGCCTCAAGAGAGCCATATTCCGTCCTATGTAGGGAGGATAGGCTATACTTGAGAAGCTTGAGGCTTCTGGTAATGGTGAAAAAACGGCTACCTAGGAAGAGAGTATCCCAGGCATCACGAACAAGCGGGAGGAAGGAGGGGTCTTTAGTCCAAAGATTGAGGAATTTGAAACTCCTTTTGCATGGCCTAGGGTGGCGGAGGGTGATACACATAGGGCCGTGGTCCGAAACAAGGGGGGAGGAAGGAGGCATAGCTGTTAGGGAAGGCCAAAATCTAGTCAACGTTAACAAGGACCCGGTCTATTTTACCGTGGACATAGCTATGATCAGATTGGGGTTGTTCCACCAAGTGTAGAAACGCCCATAGTAGCGGAGGTCTTGTAGATTGGCCTTGGAAACACAATCCGCAAAGTCATGGTAGTCTCTAAGGGAGGGGGTACGGGAACTAAGCCTATCTTCTGCATATAGGATGTTATTAAAGTCCCCTGCAACCTAGGGGCCCAGCATGTTTCTGCTAATGTTGATGATGTCCTCCCATAGGTGGGATCTAAGCAATGGGTTGTTCCTACCGTAGACAACCGCAAAGAGAAAGGGGTGGAATCAAGAAGAGAGACTTTACAAGTAAGCATTTAGTCAGAGACTTGAACATGAGAAAGAGTAATGATAGAGGGGTTATAAAGGATCCAGATGCGACCATTGGGATGCGCGTCGTAGTTATGGACGAGGTTCCATGAGGGGAAGAAGCGAGAAAGGATCGAGAGGTGATTACTATGGGAGACATGAGTTTCAAGGAGGGCAAAAGCAAAGAGGTTATTACTTAGCACAAATTTTGCGATCTCTCTTAATTTGGGGTGATCGTTGCACCTCCTAACATTCCAAACTGCTAAGCTGTAGGGGGGACTAGAAGCCAAGAGGCTGAGGAGTCGGGAGAAAGGATAAGCTGTAGGGAGGGAGACATAGTCAGCTCAGGAAGGGAAGGGGATTTAGCAATCGGGGCGAGGGTTGGTTGGGGAGGAGGGGGTAGAGGCTGGGGGCTGGGCAGTGGAGGGCCCAAGGTTAGGAGGGGAGGGAGAGGAAGAGGTAGGGGCGAGAGCAGGGAGGAGAGGGGGAGCATCGGAATGCGGAAGGTGAGCCTTAACAGAAGGTTTCCGATTGGGGCGAGGGGTAGATGAAGGGCATCGTGAAGCTGGATGGCCAAGAAGGCTACAAGTGAAGCAAGAGATGGGCTCCCACTCGTATACCACGTTTTGCAAGAGAGAACCTCCAGGGGTCCGTATCTCGATCTCTCTGGTAAGGTCTAGGTTGAAGTCCACCTCAACAAGGGCTCTCGCGTAAGAGATTCTAGCTTTAGTGGCCATAGTGTAATCAGTGTAGAGAGGAGTTCCAAGTTTAGAGCATATCTTAGCAAGGTTAGATTGGGACCAGAGGCTAATGGGGAGTTTGGGGAGTTGGACCCACACCGAGATGCGGTTAAGATCCCTGGGATTGAAAGAGAGGTCTAGGGACCATTTTTTTAGGACGAGGGGAGGGGAGTGTAGGAGCCAAGGTCCCTTGTCAAGGACTAGCTGGAGGTCCTCTTCCTTATCAAAATGGAAGAGGAACCAACCTTCGTCATGGAGAAGGATCTGCGGGGTAGGAACGAAGCTCCAGGCGTGTTTCACGTATTCCTTAACAATATTAAAACCATACTTTTTGCCCCATATATGGCCCATTAGGGCGTTTTTCTAGTAATCGATTTCCGGGGCTATGTAGTCTTCCTCAATGGTTACAAATGGACTATCTAAATCAGCACTACCAGACAGCTCATTACTTAATGACATACCAAAATTATTACTCTGCCTAGCTAGTAGCATATCAAGGAAAGAAGCTTTAGATTTAGGATTCGAGGACTTACCCGCGGGGAGGTCCTTTGGCGCTCTATTAGCAGAAGGTCGGGGGAGTTCTTTTTGCTATTGCGATCTGATCTCCTGCAGCACCAGGGGCCTTGGGCAAAGGCGGGAAGTTCTTGTCCACTACTATTGCGGTGGAGGAGCTTGGCTGGTTGAGGTACTCCTGGAGTGCAACATTAACCGAAGGCCCCGAGAGATCCACAAACAAGTCTTAGGCGGGGGACAAGGAAGCTTGCTCATCCGAGGCTAACTGGACAGTCCGGCCGTTATTATGGAAAATAACCTGGGGGTCAATACTAGGTTGGTCCAATGGAACGTCATAATGGGCCACTACTGGAATCTCAATCAACGAACTCGCAAGGACGGTCTCATATCCTTCCCCATTCAGAGCAAGGCCATTAGCATAAATTAGTTGCTGAGGGGGGGTCCAAACCCTCCTCAGATGGCGCCACAATTGGGACCCCCATGGTAGTCTCAGATTGAGACAAAACTGGAGGCCCGGAAACTGGACCAACAAATTTGACCACCGACTAGGACCGGTGTTGACCAGCAAGGTGGACACGGCAAGCATAAGAAGCATTCGCTCCTTCCTTGTCAACCGGAGCAGCGCGAACCTTCGACGCAGGCGAACACGGGCGCACAACGACGGAGCCACCAGCCATCTGACGAACCAAACCAACACCCTCACTACTTTCAGACGAGACATCCAGAAAGCAATGGGAGAGGCTTTCTTTGAAAGCAATTGGGGGGGACGACCGCAGCGACGCAAGAGGGGGAACCGCCCCAGAGACCACCGAAACTGGATCCAGGGAAACTGAAGCCGGGGCAGGACCAGGAGAAGGAGGGGGAGCGCCGTTGCCTGGCGGGGAGGACGCTAGAGTGGCGCACGTGCTTAGACGTTTCCTCACCATCATCGCCAGGAGTTAGCACCAGAGAGAGGAGAGGGGGGAGCACCAACCATAGAGAGCCTTGCCACCAGGCGGAGGCCTAGCGGCGCGGCGGGTATACTGTGGTGACTCAAGATGGAGGACGGCGGAGATCCACCAGCGACCAGCAACAGAGGCGAGATGTACGAATAGGGGTGAAGCAGCGCACATGGGAAAGGGAAGACTCAGCGCGTGAAGCGCGTTCTTCCTAACGGGCAGAACTCTGCAGTTATTTACCTCACACTCCGATAGCGCATGTTATTTTGGTGGAGATGGTAAATATCACAAGAGTTCAGCCATATGTTCTTCGTGGATAGGAATACTCCATGGCAAAAGGAAATGACCTTCTCCGGGTCAACTTTCTTTACCGAGTGCTAGATGTTGAGTTAAAATTAGTCACAACAGCGATCAAGGTTAGGTGAAACGCCCTCAAACACATGAGTTTCCAAATAGACCAAATAGCACAAATATGACTACAAATCCATTAGCTTTAGAAATATCTGATGTATGGATATGTTGCACCAAAACTTCTAGAAGGTTGTTGTCCCCGTTTCAGAAATGTTTCCGAGTTTCGGAAACTTCAAAACATTTTTGAAACTTTATCAGAGTATTTTTTATATTATATATTTGATATACTGCTATATATTACTTTATAGACTAAAGTAAATGTGTAAACTAGTCAATTTGTACTTATTTTAACTAATGTAATACAAAATTAACTTAAGTATGTTATTTCACATTATTATTATATATTATTTTCATTAAAATCATATATAATACTATAAATTTCTTCATAATTTGGCGTTTCTGTTTTTGGATACTTCTAGAAGTTGACGTTTCCCGTCGCGGAAACGTCCCCGTCTCCAAACTTAGAAACATTTCAATGCAACATAGGTAAGAGAGTTGGGAGGGAGTGAATAGGTGTAAACTTCAACAAGGGCAGCGTCAAGAAAAATGTTGTTGATTAAAATCCTAAACTACCACATTTGTAACCGTCACGTGAATTATTAATATTTTATTTTGAAAATATGACCTATGACAGTAGTTTGTACAATTAATGCTTCTAGTCTTAATAAACACTGCATTAATAATAAGAATATGAAATGCTCTGCATAATTTATTTTAATCTTCACAAAACCTAAATCAATAATAGCAATTTATTTTTGTCTTGAATGTGCTTGCGAGGACCGTACAGGGTAATATAAATAAGTGTATAACTACATTTAGTAATGTGTAAAATATAATATAACAAAATCGTATAAAAATAATACTTCATCGGTTAATCAATATCTGTCGTTTAAAGAAGGGATTCTAGATTAAAAAATATATGTTATTCTAGTTTTTGATACATTTTTTCCACCTTTAACTCTACTATTCAACACAAAAGTAATTATTATCTAGATGGAAATATAAAAAAGTAGGGGTACATGTGTTATTTTTCTACTTTCCTTAATAAATGTGCAAGTTTCTAAAATAATAGATATTGTTGAACGGGGGAGTACCTCACCACAATTAGCACAATCTCACTTATCTTCAAAGTAAATTAGAGAGGACAAATAATCCCGTTAGAAATCAACGCGCCTCACGCGCGTATCCTTTTGCGATTTGCCCGCTCTCTTCCGCTTCTCCTTCCCCATCCTTTCTCCAGCCTGGAACCTTGGTGTAGCTCCGCCGCCCCATCACATGAGCCGCCATCGAAGGCCCCGCCGCGCCACCAGGCCCCGCCTGGTGGCTAGGCCCCGCCACCGGTCGGTGCTTCCCCTTCTCCCGCCCCTCCTCTCTGGTTCTCTGCTTCAACCAAGATGGCCCGCAAGTGTCCAAGCACCCGTGCTTCCGGTGGTTTCCCCTTCTGCTCCACCATCGTCTAATGGTTCTCCGGCGGCCCTCCCTGCTGCGCCTGAGCCATCCCAGCCTAGTCCTGGCGTCAACGTCTGCGCCTCGTCTTCCTCACCAAGTTCTGGCATTATCGTTCTCGCCGCGGCCTCCTCTCCCAGATCTAGCATCGAGTCTCGCGTCCCTTCAGGCTCCGCCGCGGGTGATTCAGGCAGAGTGGCGTATCGGTTGTGACTACGTCTCATCCTCCTAGAGATGTGTCATCGCTTGATGATTCTGGAGCAGTTACACCTTCCGTGCTTTCCTCTACTGGAGCCCCCGTTGTCGGCTCGCTGGGCGATTCGAGTTTGCGCATCGTAAGTCAAATGAGCCTAAGTCTGACGCAGTTAATATTTTACAGTCAACTAGAGTCTCAAATGGTGGGATTCTGGGTTCCTCTGATAGTGGTGCTTCTCTGACTTTGGATAAAGGTTGTGGTGTTGCTAGTAAGATTTGTCCCGCTGGTGAGGTCCCTCTAAAGAATTTCTGTGCGATCCAACCGAACGTGGGGGCTGGTTCCTCAAGCAGAGACTCATACATCATCATTCACAAAAATGGGAGTTCCCAGATTGTCTTAGAGGAGTGTCCCTCTTTGGCAATGGCCTTGGAGCTATTCGTTGAGCTTTCGGGTCTCCCACCTGACTTGGCTCTGCAGGACTACCTCAATCGGCCAGGCCCTTGCTCGCCGGAAGCTGTGGATAAGGAATTCCCATTCCTCTTCAGGGCTCCAGGCCCCGTAAGGTAGTCTTTAGGACGCAAAGCTCCACCCAGAGACCGAATTGCGGTTGCTAAAAGAACCCTTAGGCCTAACGCCCCAAGCACAGTGAAAAACCCTTGCACGACAAGTACTAGAACTAACCCTTCTTTTCTTAACATGCTTCTTGCAAAACGGAAGTCAAATTTTGGCATGTCTTTGCACTTAGACAATATAGACTATGATAGCCCATATGTATCTATTGTGGAGGATGACTTATTACCTAAAATCAACTATTGGAAGAACGCGTTAGTTGATCACATTTGGGGGAAAATATTTGGCTTCAATATTGTCAAAGAATTTGTGAAAAGAGCCTGGAACTTTGTGGCTACCCCATAAATTCTTCTCCATGATAAGGGATGGTTCCTATTCTGATTCAACAAAGAGGAGGATCTCCAACAAGTTCTACACAAGGGCCCCTAGCTCCTTTACTCGTCCCTTCTGGTTCTTAAAAAATGGTCCCTAGACTTTTCCATTAATCCAAAAGACCTTAATCACATCCCTTTTTGGATTCAGCTCCCGGGCCTCCATACTAGCATTTGGTCCTAATCTAGCTTAGGAAGATCTGCCCTAAAATTGGCTCTTCTCTTCATACTGATCAATCTACAGCCTCAAAAACGAGAATCCCTTATGCTAGAGTCCTCGTAGAAGTGGACTTCAACCTCGATCTTGTTAAAGAAATCGAGATCCGCGCCCCTAGTGGCTCCTTGGTTCAGCATGTTGTCTATGAATGGGAACCAATCACCTTCTCTTCTTGCAGCCTTCTTGGGCATTCGTCTGGCCGCTGTCCAAGTATTGCCCGCTCTAGATCAACCCAACCAGGGCATCCTCGGGTGTCTAAACCGCCCTCCCATAATTCCCCCCTTCGCCTTCAGGCCTTGTCCCGACGGTGAGCTCTCAATCCATGTTAGGCTCACCCATCCAAGCTCTGAGGCTCAACCCTCAGGTTATCTTAGCCCAACCCGCCCAAGCTGAGAGGGAGGCTTCTCAGACTGTCATTGTTCAGCCTTCTGGAACCCAATTCGAAGTTGACTTCTCTGCCTTCTCTAGCCTAGTCGCCTGGCCCCCCTTCCCCTAGTCTAACTGCTCAGTTTGTTATTGCCCAGGCTTATAGTTCCCACCCTGATCCTCATGATCCCGATTGCTTAGGGGGAACCAATACCTCCTCTCCCCCAAATAATTTCGATCTGATGATGTCCCCCTCCCTCCAGCTTGTGCTCACACCCAATGTTGAAGAACCTTGGCAAGCGGTCCCCACTGATGGAAGGAACCCTCCTGTTAAAGCTTTGAAGCCTATCCCTGAGGACCTCTCCCTCTAGCTTACCAATTCATTTGCTATCTTTGATCAGGGCAATGCCCTTTCAGCCCCTCCTCTACTCCCTCTCTATGAATCTAGTCGTATGGAATGTTAGGAGTTGCAATGATCACCCCAAGCTCCTTGAGATCCAAAAATTTGTGGCTAATAACAATCTTTATGATTTTGGCCTCCTTGAAACCCATGTTTCAATTCATAATCACCATTCTATTCTAGCATGGTTGTTTCCCGCTTGGAGTTTTGTCCACAACTACGGGGCGCACCAGAATGGGCGCATCTGGATTCCCTACAACCCTTCCATCATCACCCTCTCCCCCTTTCATTACTCTGACCAAATCCTTTCCTGCAAGGCTTTTATACTTGGCACTTTAGACTTTACCATCTCGATAGTCTACGGGAGAAACAACCCTAGTCTTAGGTCCCTTCTATGGGAGGATATCATCAACCTCGCCTAAACCATTATAGGCAGGGGACTTCAACAATATCCTATACTCCCAAGATCAGATCAGTAATCGCAATCACCACCCGAGAGACTACCGTGATTTTGCTGATTGTGTCTCCAGGGCTGAGTTACAAGACCTCCGCTTTTATAGGTGGTTCTTCAGCTGATGGAATAATCAATTCGACCACAGGCGTATCCTTGGGAAAATTGACCAAGTCTTAGTTAATGAGGAGTGGATTCTGAATTTCCTCACTAGTTTTGCTACTTTCCTTCCTCCCCTGGTCTCGGATCATAGCCCAATGATTATATCCCTCCCCGCTCCCGCCCCCCGAAGGAGAAGCTTTAAGTTCCTCAATATTTGGACTACGAACCCCTCCTTTCTCCCCTTGTTCGTGACACGTGAGACATCCCCCTTAGGGGGAGTCACCTTCACACTATCGTTCAGAGGCTTCGTCATCACAGATCCAGGCTCATTATACTCCATAAAAAGGAGTTTGGCTCTATTGGGGACAAATGCCAAAGCATCAGAAATGAGCTCTCTGATGTTCAAAAAAGCTTGGACCTCGACCCATGGAACCTGTCCCTAATCTCCCAAGAAAAATCACTGAGGTATAACCTCCTTGCTAGGGATTCCCATGAGCTTATGTTCCTCCGCAACCTCTCGAAAACCCGCTGGCTTAACCTAGCGGATTCTAATACTTCCTTCTATCATAGAGCCATAAAATTGAGAAAAAACAAAAACTCCATAGCATCCATTACTAATGATCTTGGGGAAGTCCTCAATACCCCTTATGAAATTGAGAAATGTCTAGTTGACCATTTCAAACAAACACTTGGCTCTAGAGCTCCCCTCGTCGTTCCCTTACTGATCTTAACTTGGACAATTGTAGGCTGCTAGACCATTCCTCTTGGGCTCCCCTAATGCAGCTGGTTGATAATGGCAATATAAAATCAGCTCTCTTTTCCATTGGTGATGACAAAGCCCCGGGTCTGGATGGTAACACTGCCGAATTCTATAAAGCAGCCTGGGCCCTTACTCTATTGCTTGATGCATGATGACTGAATCCAGTCAATTGAATTCTCAAACGACCAATATAATATCAACCATGTCTTCATATTTTCATGGTAAAGGCTCTAAAGAAAAAAAATGGCAATGAAGCGAAGAGGCAAGAAGAAGATGATGAGGGGTACACCCGAGTCACTTGACCCATGACTTTAGTAAAAAAAAGTTAACGTGTGGTTTTTTTATAAAATAGTAGATGCTTTATGTTAATCATAGGAATTCTTATTTGTTAGTGACTTGATAACGTTCAATCTCTCGGCCCTCTTAATGCAGTAAAAAATGATGTTGTGGCAGGTAAAAAGATGGGAAGATACAGTGCATTTTTTTTAACAAAATTGGGATATAACAATAAACATAAAAAAAACTGGGTTGCTATTCACAGTACAAAATTACTAATCACCACAATACAAAATTTTTTTAATTTATACTGACGTTGTACACATGTAATGATGTCGTGTTGTAACTTTTGTTTTTTTTTAAAATAATTTCTTGAGCGTAAACAGTAAAAAACACTCTGATTGTTACAAAACATTATAAACCCGTATTAATTGCGTCAATATGATTTTAATTGTGACTCCACATAATTTGGATGACATTTTACGTTATGTTTGACTAAATTACAAACATTGGTACATATTCAGAATGTCGTACTGAATTCGTAGTTAAAACGCCAATTTTGGGTGAAAAACGCTCTAATTGGTAAAAGACGTTAAACCCTTTTTAATCGCATTTAAATGTTATAATTGTGACTCCACGTAAGTTAAAGACATTTTATGTTGTGTTTTACTAAATTACAAACATTGTTACACTTTCAGAACGTCGTACTGAAATCGCAGTTGAAAACATCAATTTTGGGTAAAAAACGCTCGTACTATATATAGCCTAACCTTCCTTGGATTATTCATTTCTCTCTTACTCACTCTCTCTCCTATCTCTCTTCCTTAAGAAGCTCTCTTCTGACTTCCAGAGCCGCCGCCGGAGCCACCACCCGCCACCGCCAACCACCGCGGGACCACCGCCAGAAAAATTTTCCGGTGAGTTTTTCAAAAAAAAATTTTGCAACTTATAGATTTGAGCTAGATCTAGCATGAAACATTCGAAATTATTCAAAAAAAAAAAAGCCAGGCGAGGAGCAGTGCGGCTCTACTCGCGCTTGGGCGAGCACCACCGCTGCTCTACCCGGAGACAGGCGAGTACCGCCACAGCTCACCCCAGAAGCACGCGAGTCCTGGCACTGCTCGAGATACCCGCAGGCGAGGAGCCATGTGACTCGCCCTGATGTGCACGCGCCCGACGAAGGAGACGAGTCCTGGTGCAGCTCGAGTCGGATGGAGGCGAGTACCGGTGCTGCTCGCCCATGACTGCCCCGAGGAGCGGCGCTACTCGACACTGGAGAACGCGAGGAGCTGCGCAGCTCGCCCCAGGAGCAGGCGAGTAGCAGCGCAGCTCGAAGCCCTATTTTTTTTCTTTTTTTTTTGAATTCTAATATTGTGAATGATTTTTAAATGTTTTAATTTGTTTATTTTTGAATTCTAATATTGTGAATGATTTTTAAATGTTTTAATTTGTTTATTTTAGAATTCTAATATTGTGAATGATTTTTAAATGTTTTAATTTGTTTTTTTTAATTCTAATAAATATTGTGAATGATTTATAAATGTTTAAATTTTTTTTTGAATTGTAATATTGTGAATGATATGATTTATAAATGTTTGAATTTTTATGTTATGAATGAGGAATATAACTGTGTGATATTCATATGCAGTGATGGATCGTCTGAAAAAAGCAGTGCAAAATGTATACACGAAGAGGAAGAATAAAGACCGGGGTACAGATCAGCCTATGACGGCCTCGTACCGTCGTGGTGTACGTGCTCCTGGTGAAGGGCCGAGTAATCCTGCCCCCCACATGGAAGCAGAACGTCATTCATCGTTCCATCCGGGTCAATCTTTCAACGACCCGATGTTTTAAGTACCTGCACCATGGTAGCGGAGGATGACTCGGCGATGTACGATATACCGAGGAGACGCATGCCAGTGGTGTCATCATCCAGTAGTGCTTGGTCTGACAGATCACTGCACAGCACTAGCTACAACATCTTGGGCGAAGCAAGCCGCCAGATTGCTCCGTTAGAAGCTCAGACGTCAGACGGTGGTAGTTCATCACGTCCACCACGCCCATCACCCGCCCGTGCTGATGAGGACCATGTGATGACTGAGTGTTCGCCACATGCTGATGACGATGGTCATGGTGCTGATGATGAGGACTCACCCGACGTGGATGAGGAGGAGGATAATGAAGATGATGAAGTCATGGATCAGGAGGATGACACTGACGAGGAAGCAGCGCTAGCGATGGTTCCAGTCATTCCTACCTCTTGGAAGTTGATAGAGGTGCCAGTTCCTGGCGGTCCACTACTCACTAGTGTTATCACTAGCTTCGGGGGTCATGTAGCGCTTGACTTATGGACCTCGACTAAGGTATGTTCTCTATCTTCTCCTGTATTTGATCATTTAATGCCATACTACGTTTTGTAAGTGTTAAATATTGGTCATTATGTAGGATCGTGGGGTTTTGAGTTTCCAATCCCGTAAGGTGATGCTTACCTGCTGGCCAAAAGATCAAATTTCCAGCAAAAGAGCAAGGAGCATGCTTAAGTATTCTGGTATAGAGCACCTACAAGATATTACGATGCCATACAACAATATGTCCCTCATCAGTGCTTTTGTGGAGAGGTGGCAGCATGATACAAACTCATTCCATATGTCATTCGGTGAGATGACGATTACCCTGCATGATGTGTGGATGATACTGCAAATCCCCATCATCGGTCGTCCATTGATAGGTTATTCATCCACCCCTGGGTTGAATGAGGTAATGGCTGATTGTCTTAATTCTGGGGAGATGTTCAGACTATGATAGAGACACTGTGGAATACCGGTGTTGTATCGATTGTGAGCTTGTTGCAGAAATGTAGGGGTGTAAATGAAGAGCCAATGAAGTAGGCATGTGGTTAGTTGTATCATCTGATCGGTACCACCATATTAGCTGGAAAATCAAATGGTCGTTTGAGTCCACAGCTGTTCTCATTAGTAGCTCCCATGAAGAAAGCTATGAAGCTTCATAAATATGCATGGGGAGCTGGTACTCTTGCATGGTTATATCGCCAGCTAGGGATAGCCTCTCGTGCCGGCTCTAGTGGGATAGGTGTTTCTATGACGTTACTTGAGGTATGTGTCCTAATGTGCATCTAGTATATGATAACTCACTGAGTATTAATAATTGGTACTGCTTAATCATTCTACTGTTTTATATGCACAGTGCTGGATTTATGTGTACTTCCCTACATTAAGACCAGCGATTAGCCCAGACTGGCGCACTAATGATGACAGACCTTGGGCTCTAAGATGGGTGAGATCTACCTCTCAAGTGCATGATCATCGTTCACTGCAAGACTATGGTGAGCATCTAAATGCTTTGACTGCTCTAAATGTAAGTGTTTGTAGTTGCTAACACATTGAACCATTATTATTTTTGTCTTTCGTTGTTGGTTACATTTTACTATTAATGTTCATTGTAGATTGATTGGTTGCCCTACGGTCGGGATAATGTTAATGTTCATGGAGGGCGTACATGGTATAGAGGTAACATACAGGTTATGGGGTTGAATGAGCCGTACTTGCCTGGGCGTTGTCTACGCCAGTTTGGTTACATTCAGGGTATCCCTGAACCTCCTATTAGACCCAACCCAAGGTCTGAAAAAAGAGGAAAAACCCACCCTACACCTGTGTATACCCCCCCCCCCCATGTATAGTTTGTGGGAAAACACTCCTAAATTGCTGGTTCCAGGGTATACGCGCACAAATGCGCGGTTGCATGCTTGCGACCCACTCTACCTAGATTGGTACACCAAGCACACACACCCGAAGATCCTAAACCCTGAGAGTTATCAGACCACCCTGGTTCATCGTCCAGATCCCTATCTAGTAAGTCATATTTTCATAGTACTTCATGACATATCACTTTTATTTTTTATGTGTACTTACCTGACCAAGTGTGTTACAGCTACTGTCTGAGGCAAGTGAGCTTGCACGCCCGTACTACCAAGAGAACAATGCATGGGACTGGTCATACTATCGTCAGGGGATGCCAGAAGAAGAACAAAGGGCTGCAACTCATGGTCTTGAGGATGTGTTCAGCTCTTTATACATATGGGATAGTTACCAGCGCCAGCATGGTGCACCCTAGTGGTTGTCATCTTGGATTTGGATGTAATAAACTTTAGTATCATCTTGGAACTATTTGTTGTCTTTCATTTTTACTTGGTGTATTAGATGCTAGTACAATTTGTGTGGTTGCAGTTTTTTTCTGGTGGACTTGGTGATGGTGGAATTATTGCTGACAATCCTGGTGACCTTGTTGATGATCTTTTGGTTGATTTTGTGGAGGTTCTTAGAACTGGTGGAGATAAGAAAAACAGGGGAGACTATGCCAAAATTTTTCTAGAAATGCATCGTTTCTGTTGTGCTTGCTGCCTGAGAGAAAGAGTTGTGATATCTATGGGCCTTGGCAGAAGCAGACTTTGGTAGAATTTGGTGTCGTCACATAATGCATGACTCCTTTCAAAGTTAACGATCAGTATTTGACAAATGTGTGTCTTAAGATCAATGCCAATCTGGGTGGTCTAAATTCTATGTTGGCCGTTGAGCGTTCTCCAGCAATGACAGTGTCGAAGGTTCCCACCATCATACTTGGAAATACGGTGTGTCACGAGAAATGAAATATATCAAAATGTAGAAATTCCTAAGAAAGAAAAATCCCCGAATTCAAATCCTATGAATCACATAATTGAAAGTGAATAACTATCTATCATGTACCAAAGATTGTATATGTCACGAGAAATGAAATATATCAAAATGTAGAAATTCCTAAGAAAGAAAAGATGTGTGACCAGCTTCAATCTAAACTTCCTGGAATGCCTTTGTTTCTGTTGTGCTTGCTGCCTGAGAGAAAGAATTGTGATATCTATGGGCCTTGGCAGAAAAAGACTTTGGTAGAATTTGGTGTCGTCACACAATGCATGGCTCCTTTCAAAGTTAACGATCAGTATTTGACAAATGTGCTTCTTAAGATCAATGCCAATCTGGGTGGTCTAAATTCTTTGTTGGCCGTTGAGCGTTCTCCAACAATGACAGTATCGAAGGTTCCCACCATCATACTTGGAAATACGGTGTGTCATGAGAAATGAAATATATCAAAATGTAGAAATTCCTAAGAAAGAAAAGTCCCCGAATTCAAATCCTATGAATCACATAATTGAAAATGAATAACTATCTAACATGTACCAAAGATTGTATATGTCACGAGAAATGAAATATATCAAAATGTAGAAATTCCTAAGAAAGAAAAGATGTGTGACCAGCTTCAATCTAAACTTCCCAGAATGCCTTAATTTGTTTCTGTTGCGCTTGCTGCCTGAGAGAAAGAATTGTGATATCTATGGGCCTTGGCAGAAGAAGACTTTGGTATAATTTGGTGTTGTCACACAATGCATGGCTCCTTTCAAAGTAAACGATCAGTATTTGACAAATGTGCTTCTTAAGATCAATGCCAATCTGGGTGGTCTAAATTCTTTGTTGGTCGTTGAGCGTTCTCCAGCAATGACAATGTCGAAGGTTCCCACCATCATACTTGGAAATACAGTGTGTCACGAGAAATGAAATATATCAAAATGTAGAAGTTCATAAGAAAGAAAAGTCCCCGAATTCAAATCCTATGAATCACATAATTGAAAGTGAATAACTATCTAACATGTACCAAAGATTGTATATGTCACGAGAAATGAAATATATCAAAATGTAGAAATTCGTAAGAAAGAAAAGTCCCCGAATTCAAATCCTATGAATCACGTAATTGAAAGTGAATAACTATCTAACATGTACCAAAGATTGTATATGTCACGAGAAATGAAATATATCAAAATGTAGTAATTCTTAAGAAAGAAAAGTCCCCGAATTCAAATCCTATGAATCACATAATTGATAAAAGGAAGCCTGAGCATATTATTATATTTAGGGATGGTGTGAGTGAATCTCAGTTCAACCAGGTTCAAAACATCAAGCTTGACCAAATTATTGAGGCTTGTAAATTTCTGGATGAAAGCTGGAACCCCAAGTTTGTGGTGGATGCCCTGATAATGTTCCTCCCGGTACTGTTATTGACAATACGTTGTGTCACGAGAAATGAAATATATCAAAATGTAGAAATTCCTAAGAAAGAGAAGTCCCCGAATTCAAATCTGATGAATCACATAATTGAAAGTGAATAACTATAACAACACGTTTATTCCACATCCAAACATCTACCAAAGATTATAAATCCCGAAAAGTATAACAACATAAGAACTAACAAGATCAATTACGCAATAACCAATAACCTAATTATTTCCTAACCTTTGTCTCTATATTCCCTGTGCTATTACATTACGTCGCATCTCATAAATTGGTTATTGGTGTTGAAAATCATCATCGGGCTCAATAGGATCATAAATAACAAGTAATGGAATATGAGCGATGAAATCATTATACTCCATGTAATTCTCCATCATCCGGCGAACTGATGTATCATTTCGTACATGAATAAAAGTCCACTCGTAGTCGCCCTCAAGCCCCAAATACACCATTGTTGTTATGTTTATTCTGCCGAGGAGGGACTGTAGTGCTCGAATTACTCGTCGTTGTAGATCACGGAGATTACTAGGATATGGCATAGTAACTTCTACGCGCCTGTGCCCCATTCTTCTATCAAATTGTGCTCCATGACGACCAAAAGTAGCTACATAATTAACGTGCAAACAGAAAGGAAACTCCATTTGATTTTGAGAGCGAAATGGGACGTAAGGTATGAAGAGTTCACGCAAGATGTAATTAGACAGATTCTGAGAGCACAGGGTAAGGAATGAGTATGTTGGGACACTAATACCCTCTTTTATAATATTTGAGTAACGGTCACTGACATGTCCAACGGCTACAGAGAAAAGTAAGGTTAAAACGGTGACATGGAGCAGGAGCCGTCTATGTAAAGTTTCATCAATTTTGGACTACATTTAAACATGTTTAAAGTTGAATTTCAAAAACCGACAAGAATATATTGTGAATTATGAAAGAAAAAAGGGTTATATCGTGAATTTTCCCTAAAAAGAATTCACCCCCACTATTCAAATTAGATTCTAGCCAAAGGAAGCGTACCAAACACACCATGGAGAAGTTGATGATCCGGTAGAAAGTGAATTCAAAGTTACCATTGGTAATTACTTTTGTCAGGGAAAGGTACACGTACCAGGTCACTGTTCACGTACCAGGTTACCGTTTCCAGTACAAAGTGAATTCAAAGTTACCATTGGTAATTACTTTTGTCAGGGAAAGGTACACGTACCAGGTCACTGTTCACGTACCAGGTTACCGTTTCCAGTACAAAGTGAATTCAAAGTTACCATTGGTAATTACTTTTGTCAGGGAAAGGTACACGTACCAGGTCACTGTCACGTACCAGGTTACCGTTTCCAGTACAAAGTGAATTCAAAGTTACCATTGGTAATTACTTTTGTCAGGGAAAGGTACACGTACCAGGTCACTGTTCACGTACCAGGTTACCGTTTCCAGTACAAAGTGAATTCAAAGTTACCATTGGTAATTACTTTTGTCAGGGAAAGGTACACGTACCAGGTCACTGTGCACGTACCAGGTTACCGTTTTTGAACTTGTAACCTTGTGGCTAGTTCATGACCAACCTCTATATAAGGGAAGCCTCCTCCATTTCATCTTCACACACTCACTCTCCATATTCTCAAGCTCTCTATCTCTGACTCTCTTCCAAAAATAATTTCGTAAAACTGTTCAAGCTCTCTAAACATGAGTCAATCTTCAGATTCCGATCATGAGTATGTTCCAGTATCAAGCCCAGTAAGTATTTAGTTTATTGTCTTTGTAAATCATATTCACACTAATATTTCATATTTCAACATTCGTCTAACATTCTCTCGACCCTTATTGCAGGAAAGTGACTCAACTACTGATGAAGAATGGGATGAATTTGATGAAGGCGTTCCAGATCATAAAGCAGAGATGGATGACTACATGCAACAGATGTATAATCGACCTCCGGTGGTGGATACAGGTTAATTATTTCAAACAAACCAGGCCTTTAGGAGTAAAGAAGAAGCGAAAGCTTGGGTAGATAGTGTTGGTCATCCCAACCATATCTACACCATAATTCAAAGTTCTCGGTCGGGCCAAGATTTCCACATAACATGCGAGAGGTATTGGAAACCACGAAGGACACCATGACCTGGTGTCATCACCCGACGCAGATCATCTAGTTCAAAGAAATGTGGTTGTCCTTTTCGAATTAAGGGGTATTACACAAGCTACGGGTGTTTCTTGAATGTGGGTAACGGATGGCATAACCATGATCTCGCTGAGTGGGCAGAGGGTCATTTTGTGGGAAAACGCCTAACTGAGGAGGAGGAGATTATGATCGATCAGAGAAGCAGAGTCGGTGTGCCACCTTGTGCAATTTATTCAGAGCTCACAACAATCAACCCAGACACGTCAGCAACAAGGAAAGACATATACAACAGGATACAAAAAATAAAACTTGAAAAGAGAAATGGTCGATCTATGGTGCAGACTCCACTGAGTGAGCTAGACAAAAACAACTACTACTACTATTACACTACAGAACCAAGTAAGTCAACTCAGTATGTCTCAAATAACTGCAATCCTTTAGGTTTCATATTAATTTGATAGATAACATGATTCTATTTCACAATTTAGGGGATCGAACACGACTTGGGTCCATCTTCTTTGCACACCCTACCTCTAGATTACTGCTACATGCTTTCCGTACGTCATAGGCATTGATGCTACCTATAAAACGAACATCGCAAAAATGCCTTTGGTTCAGTTCATCGGGGTGACGAGTATAGGCAAGAACTTCAGCATTGCCTTCGCCTTTCTTGTATCAGAATCAACAGACATGTATGTGTGGGCACTTCAACAATTAAGGGAACTCCTCGGTCGGACTACAACCTCAACATTTATCACCGACAGATGTCTGGCCCTGATGAATGCCTTAGAACAGGTATTTCCTGAATCTCATCATCTTCTATGTCGGTGGCACATAAGTAGGAACATTCAGGGGAAAGCCGAGACTTATATGGGTGATAGAGGAAGGGCGGCGGCTGCAGTCCGAATGTGGACTTCGGTTGTCCACTCGAGCACAGAGCAGGACTACAACGAGAGTTACGAAAATTTCAAGTATACATACCGAAGCTATCCACGTTTCATTACGTATGTTGCATCAGTCTGGGAGAAACACAAGGAAAAATTTGTGGAGGCTTGGGTCAAGAATGTGTTGCACTTCGGCAACACAACGACAAATAGGTAAAATTGTTAATCTTGTAATTTTTAAGATAATACAGTCATTGTTATAGATCTATAAAACTTACTTAAACATTTGATAGGGTGGAGAGCGCACATTCTTCTCTAAAGGCGAGATTAAGGAGTGCTAGACACACTTTGGATGTAATCTTTCCAAAGATTAACGATCATGTGAATACAAGCATCCGGGAGCTAAAAAAGGATTTCGAGGCAGCCAGGACAAAACAACGAGAGCACATGAGGGTTCCAATTGCTGACCTGATCGGGAAGGTTAGTATCCTTTGCTTAGATGAGCTAGTAATGGAGCTCGGAAGGGCGAATTATGTGCAAATGGACAGCTCAATCTATGGATGTGACAAGGTAACCTCTCATGGATTACCTTGTACTTGTAAATTAAACTACATGTTGGATAGTGGTATACTATGCTCGAAGAGGGATATACATCGTTTCTGGTATACCCTAAGCTGGGAGAAACATGAATCGACAATTGATATGCTATCCTACAAGGAGGCAGAACAGAATAGATGGCGAGATATAGCTTCAGAGGTAGCAGTTAGATGATCCTACTCTGATGGTGAAATGTTACAGTCAAATCCAAAACTTCCTTCACCCAGATATGGTGTGCCAATTAGGAGAGCCATTGGAACAGTTTGGGATTGGTAGACCTATCGGGACCTCAAGACCAAAGTGACGGGAACCTTCATCTTGGGAGTGTAACCGACCAAGGGAGAGCCAGTCAGAAGGAGCACCATCAAATAGAAGATCATGTAATAGAGGATCATCAGATCCGAGTCGATTCATGCCCCTAGACAACTTCTCATACTACGAGAATTTCCCACCCAACCTATATCAATATATCATTGGGTATATTGATGTTCGTGGAGATGGGAATTGTGGTTTCAGGGTCATTGCTGATTACCTATATTCAAACGAAGAGAGGTGGAAAGATGTCCGTAGAGCATTGCAGCATCACATGAAGAATACAGAACCGGCGAATCAACTATACAGTGCCATTTTTAACGAAGGACCGTATAGCGACATGTTAAAAGTGCTTCATTGGAATTTAGGTGAGCCAGCCCCTCTTGAGAAATGGATGACCACGGAAATGGGGTTGACGATCGCGACAAAGTACACTTCGGTAGTAGTTTTCTACTCAACTGTCTGGGGGGTATGGTAAGTGCCACATACCTTCCGCTCGATAATTATACCAATCGTGATAGCCCAAGAGGAGAGATCCACATAGGGAATTTGCCCCCATGGTCATTTCGTAAGGTTCTGCATGGTTGCTGACTCCCCACTCCCCCTGTCTATCCGCAGTGGTTATTTTATAGAAATCCAAACACTGTCGGACCTTGGATTCATCAAATACAATCTAGGTTAGATAGTTGGAACAACGTTGTAACTTAGTTTTTCTTTAACTTAGTTGTTGTAACTTAGTTTTTCTATAAATTAGTTGTTGTAACTTAGTTTTTCTTTAACTTAGTTGTTGTTTTAATCATATTGACTTAAATTTGGTCATTCAATTCTCTATTGTTTCAAACAAAAGTGTCTCCCCGTAACATTCAAACTTATTCAACTAAGTTTGGTGAAAAAACAATTTGTACTGCAAATAGTAAAGTATTTTGCTATTCGCAGTACAAATTAATTTTAAGTCAAATTAATAATACAAACACATAAAAATGTAATCCAACACTTTTTTTACAAAAAAAAGGTTCCTGTATTGATTACAACAAAAAAGTAACTAGTAAAATTCACTACTAATCAACTACAAACTACTTCGGTAAATTTACTTTCAGATATCATTTTTGAAAAAAAAAACACAGCGACACATCATTACATGTGTACAACGTGAATATGAATTAAAAAAATTTTGTACTACGGTGATTAGTAATTTTGTACTGCGAATAGCAACCCCCCAAAAAAAATTACATCATAGTCTCCAAGTTCAAAACACAAGTTGTCCCAATCTTCAAAAGAATATGATTTCCTTCCTAAATATGAAAATCTTAGGGAAAGCTATAATACTAACATATAGTGGGGAAACTAATAAAGCCACACTGGTGGACCGGAAGTCTAAAACTACGTTTAAAACCATTGTGTAATTACGATTATGAACCGTAATACATGTCAGTGTCATCTATACTCGACGACTTTTAGTTACAGTTACGAACCGTAATTTAAAACCTTTAGGCTTCGCCCGACGGAGGGCATTAAATTACGGTTCTTCTGAAAAACTGTAATATAATGTCTTTTGGCGTGAGCCCAGTGAAGGGCTTTAAATTACGGTTTTACGCCATAATCATAATTCAAAGCCCTTTGCTTGGCGCGCACCAAAGGGCTTTAGATTATGGTTTTTCAGAAGAATCGTAATTTATAGTGTTTTTCTTTTTTTTACGTTTAAAAACCTGTGAATATATTAAACAGTATGTATATCAAAAACCTTTAAAGCAAAGCTCCAACAATATCAATGCTAATACAAAATATAACTCAACAAATCAGACAATATTTGTTCAATAAATGTAAACCCAACCAACAATGTAGTAGTGTCACTTTCACTATTCTAGGAAGAACAAAAATGAGCAGTACTTTAGTATAAAACATAAAGTCTGCAACAAATTCCAAATGCCTTTATAAAACTACTATACTATCAAATAGACGAAGCTTCGTCAGAGCTTGTTCCGAAATCAGCATCAGCTTCTAATCTCCGGTATAGTAGTTCTTCCAACTTGATTTTCACCATTGTGTCATAGGGGTCCAACAGGAACTTATATTCATCTATGGGAAGGGACCTTCCAAGAGATCTCTCTTTGCATGATTCAAGGGTTTATGGCTATAACCCTCACCAGTAGGTGTGGGTAAAGTCCTTGAATCATCAAGGTCCACCACATCCACTAGTACAAAAATGGTCTATCGCAGTGCACCTAGTGCTGCGGTTGTAAAAACAACTGCTGAGATAGGTCGTTTTTAAAAATGTCATAAACCTATCCCAGCGGTTCTTACTTGTAACCGCTGCGATAGGGGTGTTTTAAAAAATAAACTAATCTATCGCAGCGGTTCCTCTTAACAACCGCTGAGATAGGTCATTTAAACTAACCTATCTCAGCGGTTTTTAAGAGGAACCGCTGCGATAGTTCCCTTTAATAAACCCAGTCGCTGCGTGACGACCTCCTTCTTCCTCCTCACCTGGCTAAACCCTCTCTGTGCGACGACGGCGATTCGAGTGCGAAGATGGCGATTCAAGTGCAACGCCTGCAACTGCCACCGCCGCCGCCACCTTCTTCTCTGCGCGCCACCAGCTCTGCCTCCGTCGCCGTCGCCATAGCACACCGGCTGGTTCGCAGACGTCGCTTTCTTGCGACCTGTACAGAAAAAACGGTTATAATTTCTAACTTTGTTTTTTGTTTGTTTAATTGAAATGTTATTTGTATTGTAGTAGATTCGAAACTGCTGTGTTCTGATTGTTGGATTAGTGTGATTTTTAGGGTGTGAATTAGTGTTTGAGATAGTAAAAATGTTAGATATGCGATTAGAAATTAGGGGGTGAAATCTGTGTAGTTTAGGGTTACTAATTTATGAAGTGGGGTGAAATTTGTGTAGTTTAGGGTTACAATTAGAAATTTAGGGTTTTAAATTATAGCAAAATTTAGGATTAACTTGTATGTTTTTATGATTCCGTAAATAACAATGGATTATATGTGAACTTGAATTACAGATTTAGGTTTGGAATTAAAGTTTAATTGAAGTGGAAAAAAAATTTGAATTGATAAAATTAAGGTTTCTGGAAAATTGGGGTAAAATGATGATTATGAGAAAATTGTGACCGGAAATGCAATTGAAGAAATCATTCTTTACGAAATTTGAAATTTTGTTATACTTTGTGGTTCATTTGCTCATTTGGGTTTGGTCTTGTTGCAGTTGCTCATCTGGTTAGGCAATTTCATTAAGCCACTGATCTGATCTGGCTGCTTAGTGTGACGTACCGCGCGAGCTGCCGGTCGTCGCAAGATTCGAACCAGGCCGCACACAAGCTGCAAAAAAGGTTAGCATATTTATTCAGAATTTGTGAATTATAATTGGCATAATTATGGTATGATTTATTAATAAAAAATGTTGTAATGTAGTTGTTGATTTCTAATTTAGTTGTGTGTGGATAATTGTATATAGTTATATTGTTTAGTTAGTAAATTAGTTATGCTTACAATGTTCGATAAAATACCTGAGTGGAAAATTGTGTTGTTTGCGATTAAGGATGGATGTTGCCAATTGTTGAATTTGTTTGTCGTGGTAAATAAGATATTGATGAATGCTTAATGATAAGCATGGGATTAGCATGATTACACAAAGGTGATGCCGAATTTTTTCAAGAAGTGTATTAGTTTTATTAATTAACTTCAATTATTTGCTGTTTGTGTGTAACAATTAATCTTAACTTTTCTTTGACAGGTCTTCTGCATATTCAATTGACTTCGTACCAGTATTTCCTTGCCCATCATCAGAGTAGTCTCCTACCTTTCCCCTCTGCACAACTTAAAACAAGTAAGTATTTAAATTTTAGTTTTTTGTTTTAATAAATTAAAATGTCATGAGTTGTTGATGTTATATAAATACTACTATCTAATTACTTTGTTGGAATATTAGAGTAAGGTAGGTTAGTTACGTTTGACTATTAGAGTATTTAGGCTAGCTATGTTAGTTTGGTTGGTACCGTAGAGCAGTGCTTAGTTTGGTTGGAACCTTGGAGCAGTGCTTAGTTTATTGGTTGGAACTAGAGCTATCAAATTTTGACCCCCCCCCCCCCAGAAAATCCGTCCATTTTATCCGAACCCAAAACACGACCAAAACCCGAAAATATTGAAATATAATAAACCCGAAACCCTATTTGGTAAACCCAAAATGACCCGAACCCGAAATGACCCGAAACTGAAAGACAAATCAATCTTATACTTGTTTTGTTTTCACATATAGAATGGAGCGTGACTGGATGTACGGTGATCGAGGGGATTACTTTGATAAGAAGCTGAAAGAGTTTCTCAAAGCAGCAGTGCAACACAAGGACAGAACAAAGGCAGACAAAATTTCATGTCCTTGTGTTGACTGTGGGGTCGTAAGGAAATATGTAGACATTGAGGAAATAAGATTTCATCTTAAGACCCGTGGATTCATGCCACATTACAGAAGATGGAATTTTCATGGAGAAACTGTTGCAGCTAGTGCTTCAACATCATCAAGTGCTCATGATCCACGTTACGCAAGTACCGCCCACACCTTCAATACCATCAATGAGTCGGTACCGCTAAGTGATTCAGGATTCGATGACAGTGAGACCACTCACCATGATGAGCAAATGGATGAAATGTTAGAAAATGTTGCGGATACTTTTGTCGATAAGCCGGAAGAGTATCAAAGATTGTTGGATGCATCAAAGACACCTTTGTACCCTTCGTGCGTTAAATACACAAAATTGAGTGTTGTACTTAATTTGTTCAACTTAAAGGGGAAATATGGAGTTGGTGACAAGTGTTTCACGTCATTTCTAGAGCTGATACATGATATGCTTTCTGATGAGAATGGTCTTCCTACATCCACCGACGAGGCAAAGAAATGGATGTGTCCAATGGGAGTTGAATATAAAAAGATTCATGCTTGCCCAAATAACTGTGTGTTGTATAGGGGTGAATACGAACATCTAGCCAAGTGTCCTAAATGTTTGTTGTCCCGGTACAAGGACAAGGAAGAGGATTCCTCCTTTCAGGAAAAAAATCGTCCAGTGAAATTATTGTGGTACTTGCCGATAATTCCTAGATTCAAACGGTTGTTTGCCAACCCGAAAGATGCGAAGAACTTACGATGGCACACGGATGGTAGAAAAATTGAAGAACAATTAAGACATCCTGTAGATGAACCTCAGTGGAGAAATATCAACAGAAAATTCAAACATCATTTTAGGGATGAGGATAGGAATCTGAGACTTGGATTGTGTACCGATGGGATGAATCCGTATGGCACGTTGAGCAATCAGCACAGCACTTGGCCGGTGCAACTAGTGATCTACAATTTACTGTCATGGTTGTGCATGAAACGAAAATACATTATGTTATCACTCCTAATTTCTGGTCCAAAGCAACCTGGTCATAACATTGACGTATATCTTGCACCACTGATCGACGATCTGAAGTTGTTGTGGAATGAAAGGACAGTGGTATATGATGCTGATGCGAAAGACAATTTTACACTGAAGGTGATATTGTTCTGTACTGTTAACGACTTTCCTGCCTATGGGAACTTGTCAGGATACTCGGTGAAAGGATTCAAAGCATGTCCGGTATGTGAGGATGACACATGTTCAGATTGTCTGAAGCACTGCGGCAAAAATGTTTACATGTGTCATCGACGGTTGCTTCCAGTAGACCATCCTTACCGTTCGAGAAAGCGAAAGCTATTCAGCAATGAGCCCGAGACTCCTGTGGCTCGTCTGCCTTTGACTTCAGAGGAAGTGTATGCAGAGGTAAAAGACATTGAAAATGTCTTTGGAAACACATCCAAGCCGCCGAAGAACATTTGGAAAAAATGTTCCATTTTTTGGGATCTACCGTATTGGCGGCATCTGCCTGTTCGACATTGTTTGGATATCATGCACATTGTGAAGAATGTAGTGAGGCAGTGAGTGGTACTTTGCTCAACATACCCGGCAAGACGAAAGACGGATTGAAGGTGAAGAGAGATATGCAAGAGTTGCGCATACAGAAAGAACTACACCCAATAGAGGATGAGAAGCGAACATATCTACCTCCTGCGTGTTATACCCTCTCTAAGTGGGAAAAATTAAGTTTTTGCAAGTGTTTGCACTCATTGAAGGTACCATTTGGGTACTCTTCAAACTGGAAGAACCTAGTTTCTATGAAGGATTTGAAACTATTAGGCATGAAATCTCATGATTATCATGTGTTAATGTTGCATCTTCTTCTAGTTGCAATACGAGGGATATTACCAGAAAATGTCAGAAATGCTCTAACTAGATTATGTTTCTTCTTCAACGCTGTCTGCTGCAAGGCAATTGACTCAGACACCCTCGATGATCTGCAACATGAAATTGTTGTGACAATATGCCAGCTTGAGATGTATTTCCCACCATCTTTCTTTGACATAATGGTGCATTTAGTAGTGCATATTGTCCAAGAGATCAAATTGTGTGGTCCGGTCTACTTACGTTACATGTATCCTTTCAAACGATATATAGGGATTCTAAAGGGTAGAATGAAAAACAGATATAGACCGGAAGGCAGTATCATCGAAGCAACAGTGACTGAGGAAGTCACAGAATTCGTGACAAGTTATTTGAATGATGCACAGTCAATTGGTATTCCTAAACCACGTCACCATGGTAGATTTAAGGGTAAAGGAGTTATTGGCAAAAAGGTCATGCGTATCTCTCGTGAGGTTATTGAACCCTACTTCGATATTCACATTGCTGAGTTGAGTCGACAAAACCCTACCAAAAACCGTATTTGGCTTAAAAAAGAACAAAATCAAGTATTTGTCCAATGGTTTAAGGTATATGTGTTTCAGCAAGCTTCATTGAACCCCGAGGATGTCAGTGAAGAAATCAGATGTCTAGTTGTTGGTCCTGGAACAGATGTTGTATCGTTTGAAGGGTATGACATTAATGGATGCACATACTACACTGCACGACAAGATGCTAAATCAATACATCTGAACAGTGGGGTAAAAATTGAAGCATCGGTGACTGAATATGGTCTAGGTAACCAGGTTCAACCAATGAGCAGTAGTAGTTGGTATTATGGTGTCATAGAGGACATATGGGAACTAAACTATCACATTGATTCATTTCTAGTGTTCCACTGCAATTGGGTGGACAACCGACATGGACTCCAAAATGATAAAGGACTTATTTTGGTTGATCTTTCACGTGTTACAACTTATAAGGAAGATCAATTTTTTGTTGGGTAAAGACTGTGACCAGGTGTTTTATGCTGAAGACCCAAAAAGATAGTAGATGGTCTGTTATTCTTCCAGGGAGAAGACCGGTTTTGTTTGAGGATGAAAACAACGACGATGATGATAATGAGATGATAGATGAAACAGTATCGTTGCATACAGGGCTGCATGATTCAACTGATGATTTACAAAATGATGATGTTCAGACCATCTACGCTCGATCAGACCATAATGAGGGGTTTGGGTAGAAAACAGATCATGATATATGTTACTATGTCTAGGTAACACCATTGGTTGAAATTACATTATATATTCGTATTATTGTTGTTACAATGTTATCAGAATTAATTATTTATGTTTATTTTTGCAATTATACATCGTTCCATGAATATTGATCTAATGTTTGTGTTTTTTTTCCTTAGTAGATGATCATCCGATTGATGATCCTATAGGACAGCTGCTCACGACTGGGGAAATTCAGCCCCAGCAGAGTAGACCGGCAAAACGCACCACACGAGGTGGTAAAAAGAAATCAAAGATAACAGACATCCCAACACAGCAGACTGAGGCAGCTGGGCCTTCACAGGAAGCACAAGAGATACAAGTTGCTCCTCCGCCTCTCAAGAAACCCAAAAAACGAGGGGTTACCCGTGCGCTGAAAGCAAATAGAGGCCCCCCGACCAAGCCTTTGGATTTCAATGAGTTTAATCAGCCCATAGGTACTTGGAAAAATGATTTCACTGCTCTAGCTAGGCATTTGGTGAGTACATATTTCAATATAAACCACCATTGGAAGCAAGTGCCTCCGGCGTTGAAGGAGCAGATATTTGAACGTCTTCAGGTATTTGTTGATGTTTAACATATCCTAGAGTAGAAACATATACTTATTAAATTAATATATTAGGAACACATTCAATCAAATTCTGATAAGGCAAAAGGAAAGAGAGTTGTTGTTGCACCAGCTAATCCTTCGATGGCATCCGCGACTAGAGTTGTGATGAGATCGAATTTGCTAGAACCGGCAGTTCTGAATGTCTTACCCCCCAAGCTGAAACTATTGCACTCTACACTGTTGATGACACCGCCAGTAAGAGATTCGGTTACAATGGAACCAAGACCGGATCTTTTTTACTATGAAGGCGCTCAGAGTTTTGAAATCTATCTTAGTGATTTTGAGGAGTTGTTCATGAAGGATTGGTTGAGTACGTCGATTCTCAAATCGGCTTGTATGTGAGTAATTAGCATACCTTGTACACATTTTACTCTGTATATTTGAAAATTAAATCACTAATATTGATTTCTTTATATTGTGTAGGTTTGTTGATGACAAAGTGGTCCAAGTACATGAGAATAGTAGTTTCGGGTTCTTATGCCCTGACTACTGTTTTGAAGCTAATATGTGATCTGACCCCCAAGCTTTGGTCCAGTACTTGTCGACTGTGATACATGTGTGTGCAGTTGCGGATAAATCTTACATAATGCTACCACTTCATCAAGGGTAAGAATTTTATCAAATGTTAAGTTAGTTTAAAAATTATGATATTTGTATTATGTAATTGATTGAATTAAGTTCTGCTTGTATTGTAAAGTTTATTGTAAGTTATACATAATAAAAAAATATTTGTTAAATTTTATTCCTTAAATAATTAAGAAAGAATAATTGTAAAAGTACCTTAAACTCTTCAGTCTGGCGATGGTCGTAGAATATCTTCCAGTCCTCCTCCGTGATCATACCATCATACACTACCCACGGCGGTGACCTCTTGGAGCCCGGTTTGGTAATCCAGCCATCTACCAACCGATGCTTGAACTGTCGCAGTGATGTCGCTAGAAGTGATTCAATCTTCGTCCGAAGTTCATCCGCGACCTTGTACTTCTTCTGCACCATCTGCCACATGATGTCTTTGTCTGCCTTTTCTTGATCTTTCCAGTCCTTATTAATCGAGCAATGGGATTTTACCATCAATCCCAAGTAGGAAGCAAACTTCTGCTTCGACCCACCACGATGTCGGAGGTACTTGTCCCAGATCAAATCGATGGGAGAATCTTTCTTCTCCTTCAACCCACGGGTCGGTCCACGTCCCTTCCGAGGGGGCTGCGAAGTAGATGCAGCTGGTGGTTCTTCAGTAGGGACGTCATCGTCAATATCATCCAGCCCCAACAGTAAGTCCTCTTCGTCTCTATCGTCAGGATCCATAATCTGAAAAATAATCAACAATTAACAAGGTTAATACGAACATCTACTGAATCAAATATTGAAACATGACAAAAATTAAATAATATAATATTGTCAACAAAACTTACAAAATGAATTTCATCGTTCAATCCACAATCCTTCATTGTGGTCGGACCTTCGATATTCAAAATTAGTTACATTATCTACCTCCATCGGCAACCGAATAGGTACATCTGTTTCATCTTCACAGTCGTATTCATCCTCATCAACAATATTATCAATCCCAACTATCGATCTTTTACTCTGCATTACAATAGACCATCTGGGATTAGATTGATCACGACAGTAGAATACTTGTTTTGCCTTTGATGCAACAATAAAGGGTTCATCAGTAGGAGCCGCTGTCGTTAAATCAACTAGCTTCATACCATGATCCTCCTCACGATATCCCTGTTTGTTGTCCACCCATTTGCAACGAAATACGCAAGTTTCATAACTAGTGTAATTCAAGACCCAAATATCCTCAATAACACCATAATATTCGTTCTTCAGTGTATTACGACTTGTTCCTGTGAAAATGTCTTGTGAAGCGATAAGATGCACACCACTGTTCTGGTTTGTCGATTTACAATCTTGACGTGCAGTGTAAAAAGAAAATCCATTTACATCATATCCTTCATACGACAACACATCGAGATTTGGACCAAGTGCCAACAATTGGATCATTTCATCCACGCTCCTTGAATCTTCATACAACACCTTCTGTCTGAACCACTTAACAAATGTTGCATTCTGCTCTTTTTTTAATTTGGCATTACTCATCGTTGGGTGTTTTGTTTTGAGGTACGCTAGGTGTGCATCGAAATACGGTTCAACAACTTCTGAATGATTCAACACAACCAGATGTGCCTTGTTCAATGTATCAATATCAACTCTGCATAATTTTTTCCCACAGGTACCAACCCCTTTAAGCCTGCCATCATGTCTTGCTTTCGGTAATCCAATAACATCAACACCGTCTAAGTAATGAGTGCAGAAGTCAACTACTTCCTCTGTTACTGTCCCTTCAATTATGCTTCCCTCTGGACGCCGACGGTTTTTCATTTTCTTTTTCAGTATACCCATATATCTCTCAAACGGATACATGTATCGAAGGTATAACGGACCACAATGTTTGATCTCTCTAACAAGATGAACAAGTAGATGCACCATAATATCAAAAAACGAAGGAGGAAAATACATTTCCAACTGACACATGGTGATCACAAGGTCATTCTGTAGTTTATCCAGCGTCTCCACATCAAGCACTTTACACGAAATTCCTTTGAAGAAAACACATAAATTTGTAATAGTTTTCCTGACATCAGCTGGAAGGATTCCACGGAGAGCAACCGGAAGTAAGTGCTGCATCAGCACATGATAGTCGTGAGACTTCATCCCTACCAATTTAAGATCAGACATTGATACCAAACTTGATATGTTCGATGAGTAACCGGATGGCACTTTAATATGACGAAGAGAACTACAAAAACTTATTTTCTCTTCTTTGGATAATGTATGACAAGCGGGAGGCAAGAATGTTCTTTCCCTCTTTGTTGTGGCGCGAGTTCTTCTCGTATACCCAATTCAACCAGATCTTTTCTACCCTTTAAATGGTCTTTTGTCTTTCCTTTCACGTTTAGTAGTGTCGCAGATACACTTTCACCAATGTTTTTCTCCACGTGCATAGCATCAATGCAATGTCTCACCTCTAAATGTTGCCAATATTCAAGTTCCCAAAATATTGATTTTTTCTTCCAGATGCTCTTTTCAGTGGCTTTAATTGGTGGACCGAAGTTGTTCACAACATTCTTCAACTGATTGTAAGTCTCAGCAGCAGATAGTGGTGGTCGAGCGACTGCATGATCCGTTTTTCCATCAAACTCTTTTGTCATCTTACGGTATTTGTGCCCTTTAGGAAGGAATTTCCGATGGCCCATGTACACATTTTTTCCACTGTGTTTTAACCGTATACTGCAAGTTCTATCTCCACATATAGGGCACGCTAGAGCTCCTTTAATTGTGTATCCCGAGAGGTTACCGTATGCAGGGAAATCATTGATCGTACAAAACAACATAGCCCGGAGCGTGAAGTTTTCCATACCATATGAATCATACACCGTCGCACCTTCATTCCACAACAATTTTAAATCTTCAATAAGTGGTTGCAAAAACACATCAATTTTGTTTCCCGGTTGTTTTGGACCCGATATCAACAGAGAGAGGAGAATATGTCTGGGTTTCATACACAACCATGGTGGCAGATTGTATATTGTCAATAAAACAGGCCAAGTACTGTGTATACTGCTCAAAGTGCCATAAGGGTTCATCCCATCAGTGCATAAACCAAGTCTTAAGTTCCTTGGGTCTGTACCGAATTGAGGGTATATTCTGTCAATATTTCTCCATTGTGGTGAATCGGCTGGATGCCTCAATTTACCATCATCCTTTCTATGGGTAGCATGCCATCGGAGGTTCTCAGCATCTTTCTGAACTGCAAACAAACGTTTGAATCGGGGAATTATCGGTAGATACCACAACACCTTCGCAGGAGAGCCCACTTAGTGCTTATGTGGTTTCTGTCACCCTTTTTTACATAGCGTGATTCCCCACATTCAAAGCAATGGTCATCCAACTCATTCTCCTTCCAATACAACATACACCCATTTGGACAAGCATGTATTTTTTTATATTCCATACCCATCGGACACATTAACTTCTTTGCCTCATAAGTTGTTGTGGGTATCACATTGTCCTTTGGTAGTACATTCTTCAGCAGTTGTAAAAGATCTGTAAAACTGACATCACTCCATCCATGTCTCGCCTTCAGATTGAATAGTTTTAAGACAACGCTCAATTTGTTTTGTGTTTGCGTTTCACATCCACTGTACAACGGTTCCTTTGATGCTTGCATCAGATTTTCGAATGATTTGGGTTTGTTGGAAAAATGTTGTTCAACATCTTCCATCATTGCATTAAGGTCCTCCTGATCATCTGAATCACTACCTAGTGAATCATCTTGAGTATCCCCAAAATCGTGTGAAGCATCAATTTCTGATTGTTCTGCAACGACGTTATCAGCACATTCAAACACTTGTACTGAATGTTGACCATGCAGTATTGTTATGGCTTCATAATCATCTGTAAACCCTCTGCGAATCAGATGATCCTTAATCTTGTCCACACCTCGGTATTTGAAGTCGTTCTTGCAATCGACACAAGGACATCGAATATATCCCTTATCCCTTGGTTTAAGATTGTCAACAAGGACTTTGCAAAATTTATTGACCCCTTCTAGGTACTTGATGTCCAATCTGTCACTGTACATCACTGAGCGCTCCATCTCCTTTTTCAACACACACCAGATGTCGTGAACTCGTTCCATTGATCTCCTCTTTTTTTATTTACAGATTTAACAACCTAAACCTATCCAATCACCTACGATCTCACCTAAGAACAAGTTAATAATATACAGTAGTTCAGTGATAATTTCGGCAGCATTACCCTACAGTTCTCCTAGTGTAGATATATATATACGAATCGTACGTTTCAATTCACATATATAATGTACACTAGAAGAACACTAGGGTAATGCTGCTGAAATTATCACTGAACTACTGTATATTATTAACTCATTCACAACCTAGATGGTGAGATCAAAGGTCATTGGACAGTCCCAACAGGGACTATCTAAGACATACCTCTATCAGGTATATCTCAGACAGGTAATTCTATGTTTGAATTGATTTTCCATTGTTTAATAGAAAAACAAAAATAAATTGAAACATTTTAAATACCAACCTGATGAGTACTGGATGGTCAGCTAGCGCGAACAGCACAGAAGAAGGAGAAGTAGACAAATGCTCTTGCGCGCAGTATATAACACCTATTCAATGAAATTAGAACAAAGCTTAAATTCTGGAAAAAATTTGGCATGACCTTTGCGTATTTTTAGACACTCCACATTTTTTTAAGGCAGAAACAAACACAGTAGCAGCAAAATTAATTCTCAGCAAACCATACGAATTATTATCAGACAGACAATTATGCATATAGTAAATGTATATATATATATATATATATATATATGATCAATGAACAAAAACAACCACCCCATTTCAACCACACTATGCAAATATATATTCTAATGATTGTAGAATACAAGTAGAATTTAGTATAACGTTTATTTGTGACAATATTATATATATATGTACATATATATATATATATAGTATTTGTTTCTAAAATTATAATCAGAAATGCAAGTGTTTTACCGTGGGTTCTGATCAGGCAAACCGGTGGCAGAGGTTGACAGCAACAGATAGTGGACAATCCAACCGTGGGTAGTAACACCTATTCAGCATAAATGTCTAATAAAGTTTTAATTTTAAAAAACATGACTAATTGAACAAATAAACAAATGAATATATTTTGACAAACCAAATTCTGGAAAAAATTTGGCATGACCTCTGCGTATAATTAGATACTCCACACTTTTTTTGGCATAACCAAACAGAATAGCAGCATAATAGCACTCTTTTGTTTTAATCAAACAATCTCACGGCAATGTAACATTGGAAGTTCAGATTAATATTGTTTGACATAGCTCCAAAAACTTGAGAACATTCAAAGTACTATTGTATTAAAATATTCTCAAATGAAAGACAAATGCAAGAACAAAGTAAAGCTGGGTAAAATAGAAATATAGAAACCCAACTAAAAAACTGAAAATAAACGACAAGTTATTAATCCATTAACAAAGAAGGGATTCGTATTGAGAGGTCATCATAAATGAAGCTTTTTTCTTCTTCTTCTTCTTTTTTTGTCAGTAACAACAACAATATCACCCTAAATGCCATAACTACAGTAGCATCAAAAGCATCTGATCAATTCCCCAATTTTCGTTTAATTTTGTTTTTTTTCTCTAAACCCTAGCTTACTATCTTCAATCTCTTTAATTAATCCACAGGCAGAGATTTCACTTTGTCGAGTATGCAAACGTGATGGCCATCACTACCATGGGACTACTTTGAAACAAGAAACACCACCAACATCGAAACCAACAACAACAACCACCACAACAGACGCTAGCAGTTCCAACTTCAGTGCTCGTTCATCACAACAGACGCTAGCAGACAATGAAGAAAAAAAAATTACCGATCGAGAGCTAGGGCTGGGGCGGCGTTCAGGCAGGGCGAGGCTGGTGGAGCTCTGGCGCGGCTGGTGGAGCTCTGGTGCAGCTTCACGACGGGACGACACCGAGAGCGGCGGTGGAGGAAGCTTCACGGGCGCGCGGCTTTAAAATCGGCGGCTTCTCTAGATGTCGGGAGCTAAGGGAAGACGCACAGGGCGTGGAGTAATGGGTCGACGGCGCAAGATGCAGTGGCGGAGGAGAGGCTCGCCGGCGACAAGGATGGAACAGGGAAAAAATCATCGAGAGAAGAAGCTGCAGAAGGAAGAAGAAGGAAGCGTCGGGTATATTAAAAAAAGCTTTTAAATGACGGTTGGTTTATAAACCGTCGTTTAAAGCCTATGGGACGGGAGGCATAAACGACGGTTATTAGAAAACCGTGGTTTTAAATTTTTGGGGCAAAACATAAAACGACGGTTGAAAGAGAACCGTGGTTTTAATCACTTTATACGACGGTTGTATCGGAACCGTCGTTTTTTCTTCTAAGCGTTTTAATTATAAACGACGGTTTCTTATAAAACCGTCATTTATATGATGAAGCGTGCAATATAAACGACGGTTCTCTCTTGAACCGTGGTTTATGATGTTTAAACGACGGTTGTTTGTATAACCGTGGTTTAAAGTTCGTCATTTAAAATCATTTTTCTACTAGTGAGCTAACACTGGTCTTTGCTCGTTCTATGTCTAAAAGCCCAAGAGTCCTACAGCTTGACTCAGCATCCCGGCGTCCCAAGAAGCCAGTTATATATAACATGTTGATGAGGTGATGAATTTACTTAACTTGATTAATTATCAATTTTTAGTTATTTCTTAATCATCCGGTTGATAACTTTTACTTTATCTGTGCGTATGAATTCTAGTGCCTTTCAAGCTGTATTAACGCAACTCCGGGGAGCGAGAATTAAGAACATTCTGTGGAATGTAGTCAAGGTATTTTTGTAGTCCTTATTCAAATTTTGTAATATGTTCATTAGTTTTGAAATAGGAACAGTATTATAATTTATGTGTTAAATCGATTTTGAATATGACGTATATGAATGTGCAGTGTCCACAGCAGCCGGGAGGTTCAGAATGTGGCTACTATGTCATGCGGTTTATGAGTGACTTGATAGCGGGACCGAGACTCTTGCCAGAGAAGTCTCTAGACAAGGTAAGTAGCATTCTCGAAATATTTTGGTTTTGTAGATAATTTTTAACATTGATTCTTAAACTCAAAGTATTATTAGCAACTAATCATATTTCTTTTTTTGTTAATTTCAAGGCTTTTGAAGAGTTGGTAGAAGGTTACGATGAAGGACATATAACCGAGGTGCTCGAGGAATGGGCAGAATACATGAGCATTAACGTAGGTTGCTTTTAGTGTTTGGTAGGATTGAGTAGGATGTTTTTGAAATTCTCATGAAACAATTATGGTTTGTGTAAAGATTTTGTTGATTTTTGATTAATTTGCTCAAATTTTGTGTAAGTGGATTATTGCCCGTAGATGGGTTTGGTGGCCATTTAAATGGCAAAATGGTTGATCTACTGCCCCACTGTGGTGGCATTGTCAATTATTATATGTTAACAGGTTTGATTGATTCTTGGGTGTGTTTGGTACAATTGTAGGGTGGAATGAAAAAAAGAAAAAAAAACCACCTATTGCAGCGGTTCTTAATAACAACCGCTGCAATAGGCCCTGTCAATAATTTCTGAAGAGACCCTAATGCAGCGGTTCCTTTAAAACCGCTGCCATAGATCAGTCTAACACAGCGGTTCTTTTAACAACCGCTGCGGTAGATTACCTACTGCAGCGGTTGTAGAACCGCTGAGGTAGGTATCTAACACAACGGTTGTTAAAAGAACCGCTGCGTTAGAGTACCTACCGCAGCGGTTCTACAACCGCTGCGATAGGTGTTTCACCTACCGCGGCGGCACCCGTCTCAGCGGTTTTCAACTGCTGCCATAGGTACCAAACAACCGCTGCGGTAGGGTATTTTTCTACTAGTGATCCATCCTTTCGATGTGCAACGTCTCTGTTGGCAAAGACATCATGAGGTTATGCACTGTATAATTCTAGCACCAATATGTCATTGTCCCACCTTTGTCTGTTACATAAATCGAATAGAGAAACTGTTATGATAAAGATACATTAACAAATAAGAAAGATTAAGAAATTAAAAACATCTATGCATATTACCTTTCACATGTATTCTCTTTTTTAACAAGCAACACCCTTGAACTAGACATGGCCTTAATATTAATGGGATCATTCTTAGGAGTCAATTGACCCTATAACAATTTCCAACCTAAATTTAGGTTATTAGCAAATACTTATCCATGCAACAGACGAACAAATACTCGTCTCTAACTATGCTCATTGACTATACAAAGGAACAAATAAACCTCATAAATATGAAATCACATATGAACATCAATCGCTTTGCATGCATGTGGAACAATAGTCCATTAATCCTACTTCTACAATACATTCACAATACAGATTAACAATAAAACCTTAAAGTTACGTCATTTATGTATATATATATATAGAACTTATGGTGTTCGTCCGAGAGTACATGTTGATTGTTTGTGCACGCATACTTAAACAAGAATGACGATCTGCGCAGTGGAAAGCTTCATCAAAACGAAAGAATGGAAGCAAGAAAAAGGAGAGAGAAGAGAGGAAGAAGCTTTCCAAGTTGGCTTGAAGCAGAGAGAGTTTCGGCTATGGTGAGGGCTTGTAGAAGAGAAGTTACAACTTGGCAAGAGAAGGAAAATAAAGAGTGTACACAGAAAGTTATGTAAGACGTTCAATCAACATGAGTAGCATGGGTAATTAGTTCCTGTACAGTATCAAAAAACATAAAAGTCTGGAAAAATGCGCCCAAAATTAATAACGAAAACAACGTAAAACTATGTTGTTTTAACTGTGTTAGAACACCGGAATTAAAATATCCTGCCTCTTGACAAAATAACGTCCTTAATGTGCATAGGCGCTCGCGTGAAGATACAGATGTGTAGAACTACATCGTCAAGCGAGTAAGCTCATGCGCGGGTCAACAAACTTTAGATTACGGTTTGTATATGAACCGTAATCTAAAGTCTCGCACCAACCTTTAGAATATGGTTTTGCATATACCCATAATCTAAAGTCTGTTAATCTTACCCGTTTTTCATCCCCTACCCACTATAAATTGCAGTTATATAATAAATCATGATTAATTACCTCTGACCCACTAATTTAGTTACAATATGTTATATAACCGTTATTTAAAGGGCGTAATTTATAGTCTTTTTTCCACTAGTGTCATTACTAAAATGACACTATAGTGAAGAAAAAGGTTTATAGAGACTTGGATCATTGTTAGCAATAGTCTCCTAATCTCTTTCTTCTTCAGTCTCAAAATGAACTTGGTTAGTCGTCTCATCGATATCATCATATCAGATATAGAAGTTACCCGCGTCAAGTGCAAGGATGGGTATACCTTCATTGTTCCTCTTCAAACCTCCTATATGAGTTGAGATGTTCTTCAGATAAAAACTGTCACAGTGATCGAAATACATCCAGTTGGCGGGGGCTTCCAAGTATTCACTATAACATTTCCTTGCATTTGTTAAAAGGCTGATTTTTTGTAAGCTTCCGTGAATGCTTTGTTATGACCCACCACTGTCCACCATGCTAGATTTAGGTCATGTTTACATTTATTCCTTGCATCATATATGATCTACACCAAGTTATTCATCGCGAAAAGTTTCAATCTACTCCCCACCTCTTTGTTGTATCTATGAAACCAATCAAGTAATGCCCCATTGTCACCAGAAGAAGTATTATGCAACTCAATAGAGTGATCCCAAATTTATGCCAATGTACAACACTAAAAAACAATAAGTCATTGTGTATTCTATTCCAAAAAAAAACCTTAGAGCTCCCTATTCTCTTGCCAATATTTGCTTGGCAATGAGAGGTTCCATTCAGAAATTTCTAGAGGATGAGTTTAGCTCTAAGAGGACATGCACTTGAGAGCAACTTATCATTATAGAGACATTATCATTAATCTTAGAAGATTGACCATTCTCACTATTAATATTGTCCTGAATCAAAGAATATCTTGACTTTATGTGTAAATCTTGTCTTTAGAGTAATGCCATTTGTTATCTTCTTCATTACTAATAGTCAACGAAGCAATAAAATCACTCCTAAAAGGATTAAGGCAGCTTTGGAGCTTGAAGATATTCCAAGTAGAGTGATCTGAGTTAACAAAATCTTAAACTTTTGAATCATTACTGATATTTGGAGATTTTGGAGAAGATTATGTGAAATTTTCTGTCTCTCGGTACCCAAGGAAAATTCCACATAGAGATAGGATCTTTTTTCTGGTCTATTTCTTCAAAATCTCCATATTAGGAACTAAGGAACTTCATATTGGACTATTCTTTAGTAGGATCAGGGGCGGATCTAAGGGGATCATGTGGGGTCACGTGACCTCATATTTTTTGAAGAATTCAGAAATTCTTATATGTATAATAATTTGAATTTATATGTTTATAGTATGATGACCCCATATATAATAGAGTTTTTGGTAATGTAGTGGTAAATGATAGTAACATTGAGTGAGTTGTCGTGGGTTCAAATATAACTAGGATCAAAAATGTTGAAATTTATTTTCTTTAAACTATAGTGACCCCACAATATTAGGCTGATACAAAATCCTCCATATCTGTTTTGTCAGTAAGGCTTATTGATCTTCTCAGCTTCTCGGAACACCAAACCACAGCGATCTGAATTCTTCCACGCTTTCCTCCATTTAATCTAATGCATAGGTTCCATCCACCAGAATCCAGAAACGATTGAATTTAGCTTATCTAAAATGGATTTGGGGAGAAGGCATAGCGACATCGTATAACAGGCATTCTTCCCACCCTAACTTACCGGATGTAAAATTGGAGAAATCACATATGTGAGGAAAGTAATTTATGAAATCAAATGGGTGGGATGTGTAATTTCACCAAATCTTGAAAATTCCCATCTTTTTATCTTTCTGAAACACCAATTTCCAGAAATCAGTTACTTATTAATGCCCCTTATGATACCATGCGTCTGCATCGATGCAGTTCTAACTTCCAAGTTGTTATCTTGTACCTTATTGTCATGTTTGAATCGGCCGGACAAGAAAGTTTACAATAATGAATGTTAACTAGGCAGTCGTAGGTTGCTATATACCTGACATATCAGCTCATGAAAGAAATCCCACACAAAGTAGTAAATAGCATGTGCGCTGCTGAGATTATGTCACATATATATATATATATATAGTGCAGAAATCAAGATTTTTCACAACATCGATAGTCGTCAAGTTTTGGAATACACTCATGCACTATCATGTTCACCATATGTCTTAGCACCGATATGGCATACATTTGGCATATGAACATGGACGAACGAAACAGATATGAATTTGATGATATACTTTGACGACAGAGATAAAGATTACTGATCATCCTTTTACTTTTTTTGTCCTCCATACATTTGAACCCACCTTTTCCTATCACGAATTCGTGGACTTTCACCTGAACAACATTCCATGAATGAGGTAGAAACCATTCTTATGTATATCAGAGACACACACGAGGGGTATAGCTTTAGCATTGATTGAAGACACAGAAATTCTAAGACAGTGTTTGGACAAACAAGTACGACGTCGTGTCAGTTTGTGTACTCAATATACACACATACAGGAAAGGTTATTTCATTCAATAGGTATTCATGCAAAGGTTATTAGATTTGGAAATCCTTGAAGGTAAAAAAGAAGAGATGTACGATTCGATTCCTTTTATGAGTTAGCTTACAAATTATGAAAACAAACGGCCCACACCTAGGACAGGACACAGTACCTATATATAGCTATGCAGATACAACTATCTAGTCTCTAGCAAAAGGGAAATTAAAAAGCTATATAGTATATATATATCAATGTATGTAAGTGAGTCTGATATAGATAGATTTGCAATGTTTACTTTAGCGTTTGTTATATACTGCTGTGTTATAAATGGATACTTGAGTGTGACCGTTAACTTACCCAGTGTGTCTCTACAAAGCTAATTTGTCTAAAACTCATAAACCCATGTATTGGTTATCATCATCATCTCTATTTATGAAGTATAACTACCTAGCTAGCTATGATTTATTACTTGTGTGAAAAATATATAGTTCAACAACTATATATCAAAGTAACAATTATGCATATCAATTTCAATCTATCATCTCTCGAAGGGAAATCAATTAAAAGGATGCTTATGAAAGGCATGGATATAGAAGTGGTAAAGAAACTATAATGGTCTGAATCATGAGTGCTAGTCTGTGTATGGGCGGTTTGAACAAACAGGAAGCTAATCCACCCACCCAGCATTAATGGAAGATTGACATATATATATTCTCGTTCTGAATATACTATACTATATATACTAACTAGATACATGGCTCAGAGCTGTAGACCCTCGACTAGCGTCCATCACCTCTCTCGATTTAATTTTAGGCGAATTCTTGCCTACACCTCAATGTACCGAGATGGCTACATACAGCAGGGTACGGAGGGAGTTACGAGCGCAAGCAAAACAGATTTATTATTTTGTTTTTCATTTTTTTCCTTTCCACTGTGTTGCGCCGCCTCCCTTTTCTTTATTTTTTCTTTTTTTTTTTCGTGTTGCGCTTCCTTTCTTTTTTCTTTTTTTTATGCTTTTACTTTCATTTTTAAAAATTTAAAAATCTTTAAATTAATATTTTTAATATATATGTCTAAAATAAAAAAAAATTATATCATTATTCATATAAATTCAAGCTCTTCAAAACAAGATCAGTCATGGATATGTTTTGACAACTTTACAAAAATATTTTTACATGTATAGTACACAAAACATAAAAAAAACTTGTACAGATGGTCATACAAACCTGTACAAATGTTCATTAAAACATGTACATCCACACATAAAAACATGTACATCATCGCAATAACTCGACATGTTTTTAGGGTTTGTGGTAGCGGGTTTAGGGTCTACGTTTTTTAGCTATCCTAGGGTGGGTTTTGGGGTGTTTTGGGGGTAGGGTAATCTATTTGGAATTTGTTTCGTACTTTATATTGTAGCAACTAACTCGACAGGTTTTTAGGGTTTATGGTAGCGGGTTTAGGGTCGTTAGACCCTAAACCCGCCACTGCAAACCCTAAAAATGCCTTCGACATTTTTAGCTATCCTAGGGTGGTTTTGGGGGTAGGGTAATCTATTTGGAAACCGTTCTATACTTTACATTGTAGCAACTAACTCGACAGGTTTTTAGGGTTTGTGGTTACGGGTTTAGGGTCTGCCACTACAAACTCTAAAAATGTTTTCGACGTTTTTTAGCTTTCCTAGGGTGGGTTTTAAGGTGTGTGGGGTTAGGGTGATCTATTTGGAAGTCGTTATATACTTTAATGTGAGGATGTATGTACATATTTTAATGTGAGAATGTACATGTTTTAATGTGACGATGTACATGTTTAAATGTGAGAATGTACATGTTCTTTAATGAACATCTGTACATGTTTGTATGGTCATATGTCCATGTTTGTATGACCGTGTGTACAAGTGTTCTTCCTTATATGTACATGTTTTAATTTAAGAATGTATATATTTAATGATTCATACAGGTTTATATGACTATCTATATGTTTTTAATGCGAGGATGTACATGTTTTTATGTGAGGATGTACATGTTTTAGTGAACATTTGTACAGGTTTGTATGACAATCTGTACAAGTTTTCTTTTACGTTATGTGTTCCATACATGTAAAAATATATTTTTTAAAGTTGTCAAAATATATCCATGACTGGTCTTGTTTTGAAGAGCTTGAATTTAGATGAACAATGATATAATTTTTTATCATTTTGGACATACATATTAAAAGTTACAACAATTTAAAGTTTTATGATAAAAAAGAAAAAAAAGAAAAGAAAAGAAAAGAGGACGCCGACGCGGGAATGTTTTTTTTTTTTTAAAAAAACTTACGTATGTATCTGCATCAACATGTAGCCAAGACTGACTGTTAATTTTAATTTCCAATTCGGGTGTATTGATAGGACATCATAATGGCTTACTATCATGATGTGAGGTAGCAATATCAATCAACGACATAGCACATGGTCAATTCGTATATATATGTCTAGATGTAATTATAATTGTTATATGTGTGCGCCCTCAACCGATAAGACATATATTCAGTGTCACCTGCAAATCTGTGCTACCATGTAAATTAGCGATGCCATGTTGGGTTTGTACGTTAAAAACGGTTCAAATGTAATCTTGAAAGGCTATGTATCTTGATTAATAGGTAGTCTTTTCGCTTACATGATCGCGCCCGGTGTCACATTGACTTGATCTTAAAAGATCAAGTGTGGATCCCGATAGAGAATGAATATTCTCTTACTGTTGCATTGATTGTAATGACGGCACTATTCTGTACAAGTGTACCCTAGTGACTATTTATAGTGTATACAATCGTTAGTGAAGAAGGCCTGACTATACAGATAAGGGCCTAAATAGAAAAAGAGTTATTTGTTGTCCGTGGGCTTTATGTTCATTTTATTATTATCGGGCCCAGTATTGATAGTTGGTCCAATATCCCCCCTCGCTCGTAACTGAAGGAGATTCAGTTTCGATCGAAGTACAGAAAACCTAACACCCGACAGTGGTTTTGTCAGTATGTCTGCTATTTGATCTGCGCCATGGATGAAAGAGATCTTGAGGGATCGATTTTGTACTCGTTCTCGCACAAAGTGGAAGTCAAGACCGATGTGCTTCGCTCGAGCATGAAAAACGGGGTTCGCTGCAAGATACGTCGCCCCTAAATTGTCGCACCAGAGAATGGGGGCTTCAGGTAAGTAGATCCCTAATTCTCCGAGAAGATTTTGAATCCACACTAATTCACTAGTCGCATAGGCCATAGATCGATATTCAGCTTATGTACGTTGACCTAGCCACTGTTGGTTGCTTTTTGGATTGCCACGCAATGAGATTGTTTCCAAAAAATACACAATACCCTGTTGTGGACTTGTGATCTGTGATATCACTTGCCCAGTCCGCATCTGAATATGCGGAAAGATTAGGTTTTGCGTGAGAGGAAATGTAATAGGCTAGATGAAGGGATGAGCGAAGATATCTGAGGATGCGTTTTAGGGCTTGATAATGTGTCTGGGTAGGGGAATGCATGGCTTGGCAAAGCTGGTTGACAGAAAAGCTAATATCTGACCTGGTAAGCGAGAGATACTGTAAAGCCCCAAGGATACTTCGAAACAAAGTAGGATTGTCAAAGGGTTTAGATGCAGTGAGATCAGAACTGAGAGTAGTACTCATAGGAGTAGAAACAGGGTGACAGTTTGACATGTTGGCCCTCTCTAGGATAGTGGATATGTACTTTGCTTGATTCAGAAACAAACCCTGGGTTGTTCTATGTATGTGCATGCCCAAAAAATAGTGAAGGGGACCAAGGTTCTTGACAGGAAATGAAATACCCCAAACCTTAATATGTTAATTAATTATGTAATTAAATTTTCTAAGGCTGATTAAGTCCTTAAGATCATTGGTGAAGAAATAAAAACCAAAAAGAAAAAGAAAATGCATAAAAGTCACAAAACGTGAAAACACGTATTCAATTATTTTAGGAGGTATATAACCTTCAATGGGATTATAAATATATTTTTATACCCTAATTACACCCTAGGAACGTGTGGGAAAAATTCCGGAAGAAAACGGATCCAAGTAACGCGTTAAAACGCTAACAGAGTCCTAAAGCGCGTTTTTCGAGAAAACCCCGAAAACGTGACTTTAAACAGTTAAACAACCCCGTAAAAATTATAGTTGATTATATAACTATAATTAAACATTAATGGAAGCTTAAGAACCATTAAAATTAATTAAACGAGAAAATTTCGGGACACGGGCCTGGTTAGTGAATAGTGTTAAAACCGGGTAAATTAACGAGCGTTTTCTGTAAAAGATGAAAACCCTCCAGCTTATATGTACAGTTGGGGTCGGTTTTAATAAGTAATCAGCCCACCCCCTTACTAGTTAATAACTAGCTAGTACAATAAAGAGCAAAAAGCATAAAAAGTGAAAAGTTAAAAAGTAACCCCTCTTCTCTCTCCTCCCTCACTTCTCTTTTCTCTCTCTTTCCTCTCTTTCTCCTCCATCAGCCGTCCTCCTTCTCCCCCTCTGGTTCCAGCGATTTTTGAAGCTCTTCCATGGCTTCCCCTCCTTTCCAAGCTTGTCCAAGGTGCTACACCACTCCAAATGAGAAAATAATCACATATCCTTCTTCCCCTCATCAAACTCTATCTTTCTCTCTTTTCAAAATCCAAGAATGATGAACTTCATCTCCATGGGTATATCCCATTTGAAGAGTAAATGACACCATTTTGGAGCTTTGAGCCTCCTCTTCCTTCCAAGGTAAAAAGTTCCCAAGAAAACTCATTTTTCTCCATTTCTTAGGGTGGCCGATTTTTCCCCTCTCATGCCTTGTTCCTCTTCTTGTTTTGAGCTATTCTCCAAGTCTCCCATGGTGGATTAGAGCCATCCTTGATTCATGGCAAGAACCTAAACCTAGGGTTTCCAAGGTAATGCTAATCAAAGTGTTTTAAGCAATTCTTGGCTATCTTGAATGGATTAATGAGTTAAGTGTTTTTACTTAACCTCATTTCCTTATTTGATGTTGTGTTGGAGCATTGGAAACCACCTTGACCGTTTGACCGACATTGAGGAAGAGAAGAGGAGACTTGAAATGGAAATTCATGAGAAATTAAGGTAAGGAAACTACCTTAATGACTATGCTAATTGTTTTGGAGTTTGGGTTGGGAAATAAAAGATGGATAAAAATCTAAACCAAAAAATTGTGAGTTGGAGTGTGATAGTGGAAGTGAGAGAGAATTGTGGTTAAATTTGTGCAATGGTAAATTGTTGTTGAATTGTGGGCCTTGGAGCCAAGTGTTTTGAGTTTGTGTTTATATTGTGGCTTATTGAGATTTTGGAGTTATGTTGTTGTTGATGGACTTTGAGGATTTATTATGTGCTGGTAGGACCCTTGTAAGGGTGTGGCTAGATTAGGAATGAAAAGGATGAAAATCTGTAGCAATTTACATATGAGAAGCTTAGAAATGCTAGAAAAGAGTTGGTGTTTATAACTTGTGAAACAAGGAGTGAATGTGGGTTTTAGGAGTGCTTTTATGTAGGAATGATTTGTAATGGTCATTGATGGATTTAGTAAGGTTGGTGGAAGGTTGTGAAACATTTGAAGAAGTTTCAAATGCACTGCTGTGCATAAAGCAACAGAGGGAATGGAAAAAAATTGTAGAAATGGACAAGGAGTCAATGGTGAGTTTGACCAATGATGTGAAGAGGTTTAGAGCATGTTTTAAGGTGTTTTAACATGTATAAAACATGTGGAGAGACTAGGGAATGATTAGATGTGAATTAGGGGTTGAAAACTGCTCAAAAACTGTCAATTTAAACACCTACAGACATAGTCCGGGTTTGTAAACAAGTACACAAACCCGGACCACATCAAAAACGTGCCAGAAACTCATTCCAGCATGTGGTCCGGGTTTGTATCCAAGTACACATACCCGGACCAAGCTATTTTGTACACAGAAAGTGATTTCAGGGATTGGTCCGGGTTTGTAACCCTGGACACAAACCCGAACCAGTCTAAAAAGTGCCCAGAATGTGTTTTTAAGTGTTGTTATGATGGGGAAGTGAATGGTAATGGTTTTAGATGTTGATTAGGCCTTGTTTGGTGAGTTTTAAAGGCCATTGGAAGTATAAACAAGTATGAGAGTGAATGTGTAAGTTGTGAATTTAAAATCACATAAGTAAGTTAAAAATAACGGGACAACGAGTTAAGTACGGGAGTAATAGAAGTTTACATACCGTAAGATTTGTTGTTAATAAAACATTTGAATAATAATACCAGTTGTTTGGAAACTACCCGGAGAGCGTGAGGAGACGCGTTGGAGTGAATCCTTGGGGACACGGTAGAGTAACCCATGGTGTAAGGTATGGTTTTCTTGCAACCTGTGTCCTACCGGGTTACACCGGCTTGTATGCCAACTTGTTTTTCTGTGTGTTTGCCACCTTGCAAGATAAAGCATGAAATGAGTTTACAGTAATTCATTAATGTGGCGTAAATAATTCCGATACCGTTTAACCTTAATTATGTGTTAATCCGTAGCTAACCGACTCTAGGATCACATAAGAGACCGGTATTCGGATTAAACGTCCCAACCTACGGGAACGTTCTAACTACGGCTATCCGTGCTTTAGTTGTATATTGTGGTTGGGTGTGTTGTTGTTTATCGGATGCCGTTATCCATGTTTGTTGAATGGGAGGTTACCTCCCTTGTGTGTGATCAACCAAACTTGTAACACCAAATGGTGTATGGATGTGATAAGTTCCATAAAGGAACTTCTAACTAATATGTATATATTATGGGGGGTGAGGAATCCGGTCGTTCCGGTCGCGCGCGTTGTTTGGTTGTTTTTCCTTCTTGGATTACAACCACCCACAAGCTTAACCAAGGCTTACCTACCTCATTATTATTCGGGGCTAGGGGGATTACTGTTATGTTAAGGTTGCTTTCCTTCCTTGGATTGCAACCACCCACAAGCTTAACCAAGGCTTACCTACCTCACTATTATTTGGAGCTAGGGGGAATTGTGTATGGTGTGATCGGGTCTATATTAATACCGACACATCTATGTAATGTTATGCGTATTGGTGTGCTCGGGTCTATATTAAGACCGACACGTCCAAGTAAAGTAAATATATACGGTGTGCGGACCCATATTTAATCCGACACACCTTAAGCAAAGTGTATATAATCTAACAAGTGATGATGTGTTGACTTTAATGGTTGTAACCCATTGGTTGGTTGTGTGTGCTTTAAGCATGTTATGTGTTTATAGTTTTCTTGCATGCTTTAATAAAATAAACTGCATGCTCACTCGACAATTAGTTGTGCGTGGCCCGGTAGTATGCGGGCTGCTCGGTTACCATACCAGCAAAGGTGCTGACCCCCTTTGGGGGGCCCCCATACTTTTCTGGTACAATGGAGCTGGCAGCCGTTCGAGAGTAGGACGGGGTAGCTGTTTATACTTGGATAGTTATTAGGTTGTTTATGTAGTTGTAAGGGATGTAAAACCGAAGTTTGTTAATCGGTAACTGAAAGTATAAACTCGGTACAGTTGTAATGCAAAATGTATGTATTTCAGTTTAGAAACGGTTGGTAATGTAAAGTGTAGTGCTCGGTAATCTTGTCCATCAGACCGGTACGTTGTGTATGTATTAGCCTTGTTAGCCACGTGGGTGGCTAACGGCGTGTAACACCGCCCCCTTGATTAGTGTTTATGATGTGATTTCCGCTGCGATTAATGGCTAAGTGTACAATTTGTAGTTGGGGTGTTACAGGAAAGATTGAGGATATTCTGTTAATAAATAAATGCACAAGAGAGAGAGGAGCCTGTAATGAGTATGTCATCCACATACACCAAGATATAGAGGATATCCTGGCCATAAGAGTAGATGAATAGGGAAGTATCAGCCTGAGAGGCACGAAAACCAAGGGAGAGAAGAGTGTCACTGTGTTTAGAGAACCAAGCACGAGGGGCTTGTTTAAGGCCATAAATAGATTTGTGGAGGAGACAAACATGATTAGGGTAGTAGGGATGAACAAAACCAGGAGGTTGTTTCATGTAGAGTTTTTCAGTGAGATCCCCATGCAAAAAGGCATTATCAATGTCTATTTGATTGATTGGCCATTGTTTCATTACTGAGAACCAACCTGATAGTGGTTGGTTTGATAACAGGGCTAAATGTTTCTTCATAATCTATCCCCTCTGTTTGTGAATAGCCACGTGCAACAAGCCTGGCCTTTCTGCATTCATTGGTCCCATCTGATTTTCTCTTAGTTTTTAGGACCCACTTAACGCCTAGTGGTTTAACATTGTCTGGCTGTGGCACCAAGGTCCATGTGTGATTGTTTTGTAGAGCTTGAAATTCTTTCTGCATAGCATCTAACCATGATTTGTGTTTCTGTGCTTGAGCAAATGTGGGTTCATCTGGAATCAGATTAGTGGAGTTGGAATTAGGCCAGGGTATTGTCCCATCAGTACGTACTAGGGGTTTTCTGATATTGGCTCTAGCCCTGGTTACCATTGGGTGATTTGGAGGTGTATCTGGTTGGGGAGATGATGTAGAGGTAGAGGGAGAAGAGTGATTAGAGTGATCAGATGTATCTGAGGAGCTGTGCTGTGATGTGGTTGGTGTTAGAGGTGTGTAGGGTGATATAGCAGAATTTTAAGAAGGTAGGGAAGACTGAGGTGAAGGAGGTGGAGGTGGGTTAGGAGGAGAATTATCAGCCACAAATGGAATAATGTAGGGGACTGATGGGATAAAATAGGTAGTTGTAGGGTCAGTGGTGGTAGTGGGCTGATGTTTGTGAAAAGGAAAGGATTTTTCATTGAAAAGGACATCCCTAGAAGTATAAACTCTGTGAGTGGCCATATCTAGGCATAAGTATCCTGCATAGTTAGGAGCATAGCCTAAAACGATGCAACAGACAGACCTGTAGTTGAGTTTATTCTTGTTGTAGGGGCGCATGTTTGGCCAGCATTCACAACCAAATACTCTGAGAAAGGAGTAGTTTGGAGTAGTGTGAAACAACTTCTCAAATGGACTCTTGTGAGATAGAACAGGAGTTGGTGTCCTGTTTATTAAATAGACAACTGTATGAAAGGCTTGTTCCCAAAAGTCAAGAGGAAGAGAGGCCTGAGCAAGTAGAGACATCCCTTTATCCACTATCTGTCGATGTCTAGTCTCAACTGATCCATTTTGCTGATGAGCATAGGGACAGGTAATGCGCAGAGCAATACCTTTGTGTCTGAGAATAGGTTTTAAGGGCATAAATTATGTTCCCCCATCAACCTGTATAGACTGAACAGATGCAGAAAAATGATTCTGAACAAGATTCAGACAAGCAATAAACACCTTAGCCACATCAGATTTAGCAGCCAAAAAGAAAACCCAAATAAACTTGGTGTAGTCATCCACCACTGATAGATAGTACTTGTTCCCAGAGTTGGAGACAATGTGAGAAGGACCCCAAACATCAAGGTATAATAGAGAAAAAGGTTTGCTAGAAACAGAAACAGTAGTGGGGTGAGGGAGTGCATGCATCTTTCCCATATAGCAACCCTTACAAGTCGTGTGATCCACACTTTTATTAGAAACAAGAAGTTGAAAATGCTTAATAGTAAGACTAGTAACCCTAGATGAAGGGTGACCTAATCTTTGATGCCATATCTGAGCAGTGGTCCTCTCTGCTACATGAGCTTGGACTGCTTTATTTCCCAACTGAGGTGTGGTGACTGGGAACTGATAAAGACCTTGACTAACTCCTCCTTTGAGAAGAGTTTTCCTCATAGCCAGATCCTTAATGACAAAACAAGTAGGAAAGAATTCAATAGAGATGTTATTATCTGCTGTAAGTTGTCTTACAGAAACCAGGTTCTTATTTAGATGAGGAACATATAATAGCTTAGACAAAGAGAGATAACCAGAGGGAGTGGGTAGGAGACCATTGCCCTGAGCTTGAACAGGAAGGGAGCTGCCATTCCTAAAACTCACCTCATTTATCCCACTGTAAGGCTGAGAGTCCAAACTGAGATTAGAGAAGTCGTGAGTAAGTGATGAGTGGCACCAGTGTCAGGATACCAGATCTGCTCTGTGGTGGTCATGTTGGAATTGAACTTAGGTGAGGTATGAGCTTGATAACCATGGTCAAACCTGTGGTAACAGGCCAATGCTGAGTGTCCATACTTGCTGTAGACTTGACATTGCACTCTAGGGTCATTTTTTCCTGAGAGATGGTTGGTCTGATTAGAGTGACCACCTCTGTTTGAATATCCGCCTCCCCTTCCTCTATTAGATCTACCACCACGATTAGATTTTCCTCTGTTAGAGTTGGAAGAATTCTGCTGGCTTGACCCTGATTAAGTGAAATCAACTGAAAGCTGACTGTTGGCAAGAAGTTCAGATGTTTGTTGAGCCAAATGAGACTCAAAAATGAGCAGTTGGCCATAGAGGTCATCAGGAGTAAGAACATCTGTCCTAAGCATCAGATTTGTCTTGACGGATTCAAAATCAAGAGGGAGACCATTAATCAAGCAGCTTACAAAATCAGTATCAGCCATAGGAGCACCAGTAGAGGATAGAGCATTAGACAGATTCCTGGCTCTATTAAAGTATGCAGTAACATTATCTGCACCTTTCTTAATATTCATCAATTGACTACGAAGTAGTATAACCCTAGAGGTGACTTGAGCAGAAAACATTTTTTCAACAGTTTTCCAGGTATTAGCAGCAGATTTTGACATGACCACTTGAGATAAGATTTGCTCAGTCATGGAAGCATTCAAAAGAGACATGATAAGTTGGTCTGTCTGTTTCCATGATAAGAACTCGCTGTTTATCTGATCATTTACCTTTTCAGGTGGCGTGGTTTTTGATCCATCGATCCAGCCGTATAACCCATGGCCTCTAAGGTATGGTTCCAGCTGAGCTCTCCAGATTGGGAAATTGTCTGAAGTAAGCTTGATGAAGCTCGAGGAAGGAGACAAAAAAGAGGTCACTGATATGGTCGTTCCAGAGGAGGAGTTCACCACACCAGCATAGGGATGGCAATGGGTGACGGGTACCCGTTTCACCCGATCACCCAACCCGCAAAAACGGGTGAAAAACCCAAAATTAACGAGTGAAAAACGGGTGACGGATGAAATGGATGCGGGTGACGGGTCGGGTCGGGTGAAGATTTTTCACCCGGTCACCCAACCCGTTCACCCGATCCGTCACCCGTATGTACTTATATTAAATAAAAAATATATACTTATCTCATATTTGTTGAGATAATTTAGAAATATTTTGGCTAATACTCCATGTTTTAAATATGTTATTGATATTATATGATGTGGTATATATTATTGAACAAATATGAATGATTTTTAAAAAAAACTAAGCTTATATAAAGTGTTAAAAGCAAAAAAAAATTGTTGAAAAAAATATATATAAACGGGTGACGGGTTCACCCGCTTCACCCGTTTCACCCGCGGGTGACGAGTGAAACGGATGACGGGTGATGAAGTTGCGGGTAACGGGTCGGGTCAGGTGATGCGGGTGAAAAACGGGTGACGGGTCGGGTGGAGCATCACCCGACCCGAACCCGACCCGTTGTCATCCCTACACCAGCATTTACGCCTGAGTTTATGGAACTCGAAGAAGACATGAGGAAGAAAGAGGGAGAGGGAAGACGATACATAAAGGAAGGAAGGAGAAATCGCAGATGCCTGCTAGGGCTCTGATACCATAAAAGATCAAGTGTGGATCCCGATAGAATGAATATTCTCTTACTGTTGCATTGATTGTAATGACGACACTATATTCTGTACAAGTGTACCCTAGTGACTATTTATAGTGTATACAATCGTTAGTGATGAAGGCCTGACTATACAGATAAGGGCCTAAATAGAAAAAGAGTTATTTGTTGTCCGTGGGCTTTATGTTCATTTTATTATTATCGGGCCCAGTATTGATAGTTGGTCCAATAGATCTCTCTCTAGTACATATTAACTCGCAAGAGTGCAGGTATACGAGATCTAATGTGATGTAGCTTTCAATTAGGATGGTTGAAATGGCGTGCCAGTGCCAAGGGTTAGCGGCATCAGGTGACAATTGACGATGCCTTGACACAAATCTGTTAGGATCACATAGTATAGCCAACACTGGGCCCTAATAGTTTAGTTACTCTCACAAAAATGTATGGATAACACACCGCTTTGAGCCTATATGGCGTGAACAGACTGAGTTGGATTAGGGCAGAGACAAATTTGTTTATGTGCGCACATCACTCTTACACTACTGTTGGACTTGTGTGCGGAAACTTTGTTAGGAGATCATGGGTGTACATCATGGTCTTAACACTTAGGCCAACATACTAGGGAATGTGTTACATGTGAGATGTCGGCCTGCTTTGCGAAATGGCCAGAGAGTTTGTCTAACAATGATGTTTACAGTTCACTCTTATCTCTGTTTTTAGCTTGAGTTGTGTTCTCAAGTGGTTCCCTAAGGTCCTTGTCTAGAGCATATATATTCTCAAGTTTTTCACAAATAAAACTCGTCAATGACAGTCGCTAAGGTCCTTGTCTAAAGCATAAGTTTTTCACAAATAAAACTCGTAAATGTCAGCCTTAGTGCCTAAGTATTGCCTTTGTAAGATGGTTTTGCGAGCCACTTATCAAACAAAAAAAGGTCAATGTCATACAGGATGAGAGTGAGTGATATTATTCTCACGTCATTTTGAGAGATATGTGATCTGTTACCCATTATAAGCCACACTTGGCAATTAGTCTTTACAAGGGCAATCATTGGGATAAAATAGACCTTGACTAACTTATCCTCGCTTCTTTCATTTCTCAATCGATCATTATTGGATACTCAGAGTAAGTAGCATATACTGTTGATAGAAAATAAACTACATAATGGTTTTGTGGAACCTCTTTTAAATGAACATAGTACTATCAACCAAGCCCCGTGACTTGATCGGTAGAGGAGTGGTATCTTAGAACCAAAGGTCTTGGGTTCGAAACCTAACTACTACCGTAACTATAAAAAAAATGAACATAGTATATTATCAAAGGCAACAAAAGGATCCCAACAGGAGAAGCATGGAAACAACCCAAGACATCACAAAATCTAAGAAAGGGAACCTTCCCTTGTCCTTCCTTACAACCATCCCTTCAATAACAGGCCAACTAAATACTAACCCGAAACTCGACAAGAGCACTTGCACAAGCATCTCATCCAAGTTACCTTTTCTGACCGACCTTGTTAACCCACCCACAAAACAAGCCAAGTTCAAGATCACAGTTGTGCCCATTGGCACTAAGAATAGGCTTGAGGTTTGAAAATCATACTTGTCTTGCTTGTACCTCTTTACCTTATCATCATCCATGACTTTGTTGGTAGGTATGAAGCACACTTCTCTTAGACCAAGTTTCTTCAGTATGACATCCAAACTCCCAAAAGTGTGTGAAGTAAGCATATTTATCATCCACATTCTCCACTGGCTTGACCAGTAAGAGAATGATCCTTCCATGACCACTAAAACCTCGTACATGTTCCTCAAGACCAACGAGATGAGGATGAGAATCATTATTCCAAATAACATACTCGATACCTGCCATGAAAGAGTAAATTAACCCTATTGTCATAATAGTCGCAACCAAAAAGAAACTCTAATTTATGAGGTTTAAATTTTACTATATAGTAACATAGCAACGTACTTTTGGATACAGAGGAATGCCATGGAGAAGGTAGAGTTGGGGAATTGTAGCATAGCACCAGACCGGAAGGAAATTTAAAGGGGCAAACCCAATTGAAGCATAGCACATGCGTTGAATAAGTGACATATTACTCGATGTCTTGTAAAACAGCGGGCAAAACCTTGAGAGGCCTACTTCGATCAACCCAGCAGACCATCTAGTCTTTTGGATCAAAGCAACATTAAGGTCAGTAACTGTGGTGCCCAAGAACTGAGCCCTGTATGGGTTATGGTACACAGAGGTCCATCCATTGATATGTAGGATGAAACCAGTGAAGTAATCTTCCAACACTGAATGATACATGAAACCAACCTGTAAAAACAAAACAATTCATCTATATAGTTTGAGCATTACAAGTTACCACAATTTGTTGTCAGTTGGTGAGTAATTAATTATTCTCATTTACTATTATGCCTCTATAGAAAAATTGAAGAAAAAATATATAATTATTGTATCAGGATATTAATTCTAACCTCATGCCCCCACTTGGTCTGCTTTTCATAACTGCACGAGGCGAGGATCAAAGCATCTTTTTGCAATTGTCCGTATGAATTCGTGGATGTTGGTATTTGTTCTTGACCATTGATAGTCTGAATGAACTCATACGAAGAGCCAAAAGAACTCCTCAACTCCAAAAGATTGTGAAGCCCTTTATGTTAATCCGATACAAATATATACACATTAGTTGTCGAAATTTTGAAAGAACTTTAGGACATGAACTGGAGAAAGAATAGTACTAATTAACTTTCTAGCTGTGGTTACAGAAATTCATAACTCACCTTTCTTTTTAGTATCGTACAATGCAATCCTCTTGATGTAAAACCCTGTCCCAGATAGAACTGGCCCTTGTACCCCATCTATACCATTCCATTTCAACTATAATTGACAAAAAAGATCATTTCCTTGTGGCTCAACATTATCAACAAGTATCAAATAATGTATCTGAACTCAAACAATAGTTAATAATCGAGACAATTAAAAAAAATGAGAAGATAGAAGAGCTAGCTACCTTGAAAGGAAGTTTCAAACCACTATCATAGATGTCGCTCTTGCTAATATTATGGAACCTTTGGGGGAATTGAACAAAAGCCAGAGTCGGGGAAATATTAGGATCTAGATGGAAGCAAATAGCTTTTTGGCAGAGGTAGGATCATTGCAGTACATGTCGCAGTCCAAGACAAGCACGATAGGTGCATTGCTCAGTAAGGCTGATACTCTGAGCTGCATTTAACGGACCCATAAGGATTTAAGATTTAGGCAGCGATCATAATGCATTATAGATTGATCAATGATACTTACAAGAGTATTTAAGGCCCCAGCCTTGAAATGGTGAGGATGAATAGGTCTCTTCTCACGAGCAACATACACCAACAAAGGTATATTAGAGAAATGATCTGGATTGTAATCGAATGATTTGGACTCGGGTGAAGGGTAATTGTCATTGATCACCTGCACAATTTCCAAAATCCAGTTAATTGGAGCTCCTTTCCTTTTTTTTTAATGTTTGTCTTTGAGCAATTAATTACCAGAGACTTTTTTTCCCTCAAATCGACTGGATTCAGATTCTGTCTTAGTAGGCATTTATTTAGGATAGTCGTGGTATTTTTTTTTTATTCAAACTGAGATACCATCATATTAAACACTTAGCAAAAGAGTTTACAACACCTTACATACCCACTCCAGATTGATGGGCAGAGAACCACTTCCTTCCTCAAACTACTACACCGAACAGACACATTTACAACTCTGTTACTCCTACTATCAGTAATATCAGAGACAAAAACAAGGCTCTTAAACAGCCCTATGATACATTTTTACTAAACTTACCCACTAACATGCTAATCAACTCTACTCTAAACCAAAAGGAAGCAGCCAATCTGGACTTGGACCTACTTCGTCTGATCATAGCAACTACTCAAACCTGAGCCACCATATTACACCAGCAAACTATCCTGTGGTAGATGAATGAAGTGTCCATATATCGCGTAGTTTAGTGGGAAGTTTCGCCGGTTTGATCGTATCTCTTACTCTTACAATCTAATTCTTGTACATTTTTTCATTATGAAACAATTTTCTATTCAAATCTGATATTGAATTTTTTTATTATTAAAATCCTAATACAGTCTACGCGGCGGTGCCGAATCAAAAGTGGTAAGAATACCGCCCCAAAAAATTTGAAAAATTAATTAAATGTTCCTCCAACTTTTTAAAAAAAATACTATTTAAAGAATAATACTACCTAATAAACATAATCAAAATTTATAACATGACAAATATAATTAAAAGTAATTAAAAGCTATTAAAATTAAAAAACAAAAAAACGTAAAGAAGTCTATAATTTAAAAGATTACCAAAAAATAAATAAAAATATTAATATTTTTTATATATATATGGTTTTTTAAATTTTGTATATACAGTTTGAAATAACCATATATCCTGAGATTATTGTTAGCAAATATGAAAACTTTAGTATGTTATAATTTTGATGAATATTATATCTTAATAACAAACAAAATATAAAATATTTTCGTAAACTGTAAAATGTAAAATGTAATAACATTTGATAAAACTTACTCAAATTTAAGGAAATCGTTGAAATTTCCTTTTGTTTATATAACATGCATCAATATGTGGATAATCTATGTAGTGTATTTATTGCCTATGTATAGTTTACTCAATATTTTCTGGAATAACCTTTCAAAAAAATCTGAAATACTTTTTCTCTATCAAGGTCCAGTTACTAATTGACAAAATATCATTCTAGTTCTAGATGTTGATAGCATCAGCAAAATAAAAAAAAAAAAAAAAAAAAATACTCCTATTAAGAAACTAGTTTGAAAGTTTAAAATATGCTACCAAGTGTTGAATGATTCTAAAAGGAAAAAAAATATCATAAATTATTAATAATTACTTAAAAAGTTCAAAAGATTGTTTTTTTATTAAGTACCATAAAATAAAATATAATAAATCTAAAATATTAGTACTTAAAATTTTAAATATTATTTTAGAAAAATTGATTTAAATTGTTTATAAAAATTTAATAAGATAAATCTACTAATAGAAAAAAATTCAAATTGTTGAAGTGTTTTCAAATGTAGATAAGGTTATTTTAGTTTTCAACTGTTATTTCTCTACTTTCTATACCTCTTCGGTCTTATTTTTCACTAAAAATAATAACGTAAAAAGTTATTTTTTTTAAGTTGTTAAGTTTATACGGATTTATATTGTACTTTATAGTCCTTAATCAACTTTTTATTTTTACAAACTTTCAATAATTATTAATATTTTACGTTATTTTTAATTATTTTTATATAATTTTCTGTATTTCTAATATATTGATTTCTTTTGAAAATTTTGAACACTTCATATTGTGAATTGTTAAACTAGTTTTTTAACTAAGAGGGTCATTTCTATCTTTATGCAAATGACGACATTTTGTGAATTAAATCATAGATATAGTGACATATCATAACTTTTTCAATGTATGAAATTTTCAAATATTTTATTATTTATTTATTTATTTGATAACTTAAATTATAAAATCAAATAAAAATCTATGTTTTCAGGTTTGGATCAACCCACCACAGGTCATTGAAAAAATACAACTCAAAAACAGCGTTGGATCAGATTTAGATTGACCTAATCAAAATTTTGGGTTGAGTTTACATTTGAACTCTACACTACTAATTACTAAAACCTCAAAATTTACACCCTATGTATGACCTGTTGGGACCATCCGAATCAGGGTCGTCTCAATCAATTAGGGGACCCTGTGTCAGTTTAAATACATGATCATATAAAAAATAAATCATATATAAATTATAAAAAATAATTTTATATTAATTTAAGTGATATTCATTACTCAATATTTATTAATTTATCAATTATTTTTTTATTTGTATACATATGTTTAATAAAAACTTTGTTGAATATTAGTTTGAACATATTTTTTTTATTAATTAGTTTATTATTTTAGATACAATATAAAGTTTAATAATAAATTATCATTTTTTATAATTTATTTACCTATAACTTTTTTATATAGATTAATAATAATAAATTGAATCTAATTAAAAAAACAACGTAACCCTAAAATATGGGACCCCTAATAAGTGAGTCCGGTGCCAACTTCATTTGCACACCCTCAAAATGGCCTTGATCCGAATAAATGTCCACCACAATCCGATCCGTGTATGTATTCTTATCATTTTCAGTTATTTTTTTTCTTATAGCATACTTAATTTTATTACTAGATCAGTTTTTATATAAAGTTGAGATCCAAAACTTTTAATAAAAGTTTTAAAATTGAGCTAATATTTTTCAGTATTATAACACCTTTAATAATCATACAAATGTTTGACACATATGGCATCGTGTCACACGATATGCAGCGCTATATATTTCCTTCTGATGATTTTTTGGGTTCTTTTTCAGTTTTCAATCTATAAAATTTTACAGTATTTTTATCTACCTTTCAATTTTATTAGCTCTTTTATTCCAGTGACTCTATTTTTACCTTTTTAATTCATCTTCCTAAAGCTAGAAAATTAAATGTTGATACATGTGAGAATATTTGTACAGTACACACCTCAACGATGGGCGGATGATCTCGACACGTGGTCTTTCTCTCCGGCTCTTTTCGGCTCTTCATAAGACTATCCCGAAGTCGCTTCTTGAAGTCATCATATTTCTCCTGTATATCATTAACCCAATTTTCAAAATTCGATTGATTCAACTAAGAGACCATCGAGAATTCTTTTCAACTAGCTAATAGAAAAAGATTTGACCGACTTTGAGCTGCATTCTTTCTTTCTTGAACTGATGAGAATCTTCACGAATTCTCATCTTTATCTCCGGTTCTTCTTCCTCCTCGAAATAGACTTCCGGGCATCTCGTCTTCAGCTCATGCTTTCTACAGAACGGGACCCACCAAGTAGCAAAGCTCCATGCCTCCTGAGCAGCACGAAGAGTAACCTCAGCACCGCTGTCGTCCGACAGGTACACGCTCAGCTTATCATGCGGGTAATCAAGCGCCATGGCAGATATCAAAGTGTTCATCACTTCAACGGTTGGCTCTTTCTCGGGATCAGCCGTGCAGATGAATACATCGATGGCCGGCAGCTTAGCCTCGTAATTCTCTTCACCGCCTAATTCCTTCGGGAGATTGTCGAGATACACGGAGCGAGTCACTGGCCTCCAACGATAGGCTTGATCCAATGTCCACTGGAAAAAGAGGGTAAGCTCGGCGAGGAAAAGCAGGAGAAAAGCTGAGAAATTGTTGCGGCCGGAGAGCAAATGAGTGACACGGTGGTAGAGGTAGAAGGAGACCGCGAAGAAGTGGATTATGATGTGGGTGCGGCTTAGGATCCATGAGAGCTTGTTGGCGTGCAGATGGTGGAGCATGGCTGCTAGCTAGTGTGGTGCGTCGCCAGATCTCTCTTCCTCTGTGAGTGTGTGTGGGAATTTTTTGGCTGGCGGCTGAGTACTATGTCTATCACAAACACTTATATGGACCTGAGCAGCGTGCTACCAAATTCTAGTATGATTGAAGAAACATAGTACTAAAGTTATTATAATACATACTCACTCCTATTTTATATGTTCCAACACGGCCAAGGCACCCAAAATGTTTGGAGACCTATTTTTTAAAACAATGTCAATTTATCTTATAATTTATGTAATTAAATGAATATAAAGGTTTTTGACATATTCAATAATACAGATCAAAAGTAATTAGTTAACTTTAACAATTTTAAATTTTTAGAAGATAAATAAATTAAATTATGAGTGAAACTATTTCTATTCTAGTACTATTTTTTCAAAATGAATACAAATATATTAATTTCTCTCTTTTTCTATATAGTTAATGACAATCTCTTGAACTATTACATTTATTTTTTAAAAATTTTGTTGTAAATAATACAAAAATAATGAGTATTTTTAAATAATTATTCAATAATAGATAAACTTTTTTTAGGTTTGTATATATTATTATTTTTTGACATTTTATTTTACTAAAACCTAAATATAAATTATATTATGATACAACTAAATTAATATTTTTATATTTTATATTTAAATATAATTTATATAGAATCTATTGAAATATTTATGATAGACACTCACGAATTAGGCCGCCTTGTTCGATGAATCTGGACTGATATTTAAATAAACGGGTTATACGCTCATCACCTCTGAACTCAATTTGCCGTCTAGGACCAGTGATTCGTCTGTTGCTAGGGATGACAATGGGTCGGGTTTGGGTTGGGTGGACCATCACCCACACCCGTCATCCGACTTCACCCGCTCCACCCTACCCGACCCGTCACCCGTTATGTATCACCCATCACCCGTTTCACCCGTCTCCCGCGGGTGAAGCGGGTGAACCCATTTACCCGTTTGTTTTTTTTTTGTCCTTATTCGCCAGTTAGGTTTGCAAATTAAATGTGAGTGGAGAGAAAATAACGACGCACAACATTATGTTCCATGTCACCGGCCAGGGTTGTGAAATTTGCTTCAGAGAAAAGAATGAAATATTGCACAAAACATGTACGTTCCATGTTCATCAGTCCATGTTTGCCTATTTGGGTTGGAAACATTATCCTTAGTGAAGTGAGAAAATAGAGGCACAGAGCACCTATGTTCCATGTTTGCCAATTAGGGTTGCAATTACCTTCAGTGAAGAGAATTAAAAACTACGCAGAGCATGTATGTTAGGGCTGTAAAATTATTGTGAGTGGTGAGAATAAAGAATGGCGCAGTCACGCGGAGCATGAATGTTCCTTGTTCACTAGTTAGGGTTGCAAAAATCATGATTGAAGGAGAATGAATATTAGGTAACAACTTAACATATAATAATAATAATATATGCGGTGGGCGGGTCGGGTGATAGGTGAAAAATGTTCACCCGTCACCCAACCCGCACCCGCACCCGTTCCACCCATCACCAATTTCTCACCCATTTTTATGGGTTTTTTATCATTCGGTTTAACGGATCGGGTGACCGGGTGAAACGGGTACCTGTTGCTCTGGAAATTTGTGATTGTGGGTGGACAAGTCAATGTTTGTACTCTTTGTCGTTTATATAACAAGCGCAGCTGTCTCACAGACTCGCACTATACATTGATACGTAATCTACTTTTCAATTGCCCTTTTGTTTGTTAAAGAAAAAAATCCTTTTCTTCCCTTTTTTCGTATTTGTTTTTTCCCTTTTTATCTATTAAACTTATTTAGGTATATATATGGTTGTCAAAATCAACTAGGTTGAGCTCAAATCTGGAGTGAGTTATATTTCTTCAATCTGAACTCAAAATGAGTTGGCTCGAACCTAATCTGCTTTTAGTTTTTATTAAATTTATAAAATTTTAGATTATTTAATAAATGAATATAATACTTCAATACTAATTAATTATTATGTACTACGTTTAATCGTAAGTTGCAGATTAAATTTTAGTTTAGTCATAAATTAATCACTAAACACTAAGTTAAGTCATTAAATATAACATATTTTCTACTTTTTATTTTTTTTATACTTTTAGGATACAGGTAAGCGGGTTCAGGTCGGGTTGGCGGGTTCAACCCGAACCCGAAGCGAGTTTCAATGACCCAACCCGAACCCGACTTGAAAATCTTTTCAGGTAAAATTTCTCGACCTGAACTTAGTTTTTTACAGGTCGGTTTCGAGTCGGGTTTCAAGTCCGTGTCAAGATTGACATCCCTACTATATACTTCAGGTTGTCCCATTTCTCCATTCAGGCTACTGACATTAAACTTGTTTTAAGTTTAAGAAATCTCTAACGGATAGTTTCTTTTTTTTCTGAAAAGAGAACTTATACTACCTCCGTCGCACCAAAATTGTCTTGTTTTGTTTTTGACACGTTTTTCAACATCAATACTTAGCATATAAATTTTGTTTACAAAACTAAAGTTGTCAAAATATAATTTTATCAAATAAGTTATCAACTACATAACTTATATTTATAAATTATTTTATCTTATATGTTAAAGATTGAAATCAAACAACATGTCCAAATAATAAACAGAACTATCCAGTTAGGACAGAGGTAGTATTATTTTACTAACATAGGTTGACAAATGTGACGAGGGAGACCATGACTCCAGATCATTTCATCCCTGTTTCCCCTTTCTAGATTTTCCAAGTAGGGGATCCTAGCTTTTTTAGTTTTAGGTACGAAAAAATTGGGCACCAAATAATCCAACGTAGTATAAACTAAGGCTATACTTCCAGAATGACGACTATGTTATGACTAAAGAATGCTTGCTAGTGTTTTATGATGTCGTCTATTAAGGAGGAACCGATGAAGGAGTTGGTTAACTGTTGTGCTCATTTGTCTTTAACAAAAGTGGAAGGGGAACTCACCCGGTTGGGTGATTGCTCAGAGGGATAGATTATCCCTTTTGATGATGCTTATTGTGGAACCTTTTTGTTTCAAATATCCAAGATTTTAGAACCATGGAGATCACCCTAAGATGTGTATGGCAGATGGAGGATGACTTGAAGGATTGCACGGTTGGAAGCAAGTTGTTTCTGTTTTAGGTTTTGAAAGTTAGACATGTTGCATAGTGTTCTCAATAGGACCTTGGTCATCCTTTTTTTAGTTGTTGTAATGTCATCTCAAGTACATTTATAGATATGTTTAATGTTTAGCCCTAAGTAAACACAAGACATCTTTTCGCACCACTAAGTGTATTCTGCTTGGGTACGCCTCAAATCACAAGGGATACATCTGTTATGATCCTCTCTCCCATAAAAATTATATATCTCAAGATGTGGTCTTTCATGAGACCATTTTTCCCTTTCCTAACCTTCACCATTCTACCACTTCTACTTCACCAACAAACATTATGTCCTTACCCCTTACCCTACCCCTTTCCTTAGACGATTCACCCTCTCTCACTCTCTTATCTACACCAGCCACAACAGATCTGTCATCTCCCTCAAATTTGCCCTTTCTCTCACCAGCTCCCACCCTTGTGTCCCCCACTACACCTACTGAATCTCCTCAAACTACCATACCCTCACCACCTCATAATCTACATCCTATGGTGACAAGGGCAAAACAAAATATCAGAAAACCCCTTCTACAGACTGATGAAACAATAAGCTAGCCTGAGGCTAACCTATCTGAGACCATCCTTGAAGAACCCTCCTATACAAAAGCCAAACATTTTAAGGAGTGGAGAGATGTTATGCACAAGGAGGTTCAAGCTCTTGAACAAACAGGTACTTGGGAGCTAGTTCCCAGGCCTCCTCATGCAAAAATACTCACAGCTAAATGGTATCTACACACAAAAAGGAGGGTAGATGGATCAATAGAGAGAAGAAAGGCTTGGTTAGTAGTAAGGGGCAACAATCAAAGAAAGAGAATTGACTATAATGAAACTTTCAGCCCAGTTATTAAACCAACCACAATCAGACTTATTTCATCTATTGTAACAGCACGAAATTAGGGAATCAATCAGCTAGACATCTCTAACGCCTTCTTACATGGCGATCTACAGGAAACCATCTACATGGCTCAGCCTCCAGGTTTTTCTCATTCCACTTTTCCTTGCTATGTATGCCTTCTCAAAAAGTCAATTTATGGGTTAAAATAGTCCCCTAGGGCCTAGTTCTCTAAGTTAAGTGATGTCTTAATACAACTTGGGTTTGAAGCATCAAAATTAGATAACTCTCTATTCATTTATACTCCCACTGCATACCTCCTTTACTGCCTCATCTACATCAATGATATCCTAATTACAGGGTTATTTCAGAGTCTAATTGATTCTTTCATCTCTAAACTCTCTACATATTTCCCAGTCAAAAACTTTGGTTCCTTACATTTTTTTCTCGGAATAGAGATTACCCACACCAGTGAAGGATTATTCCTCAACCAATTCATATACATTGCCAATATTCTTTCTAGAGCTCAAATGACCCATGCCAAGCTAGTAAACACGCATGTCTACGGTACCCTACTCAAATCTAGACACTGCTCTATATTCGAATCCCATAGAATTCAAAAGCATCTTGGGTGATCTTCAGTACCTAAACCTCTCTCGACCCGACATTACATACTCTGTTAATAAGTTATGCCAATCAATGCATCAGCATCTCAATTTTCCACTGGCAACAACTCAAGCGCATTCTGTGTTACCTAATTTCTACTCAGGATGTCTCCTATCACATCGCCAAAACAAATTCTTTTCAACTCTCGACATACACAAATGCACACTAGGCAAGTGATCAAACAGATAGGAGAAGCAAAACAACTTATTGTGCTTTCATCAGTTCTACCCTAATCTCATGGGAGTAAAAAAAAACCAATTGTAGCTCGATCGACTACGAAAGCAAAATACAAAGCATTAGTTAACACTACCTGTGAAGTTCTTTGGATTCAGCAGCTGCTTCGTGATCTTCGAGTTCGTCTGCATCGACCACCCATCATTTGGTGTGACATTCTTGGCGCCACATATCTTACGGCCAATCTAGTCCTTCATGCCCGCGCCAAGCACATAGCATTGACTTTCACTTCATTCGGGAACGCATCCAGAATCGCTCTATCACTGTTGCATTCATCAGTGGCACCGATCAAATTGTGGACTTGCTCATGTAGCCGCTCACCCAAAATCATTTCGAATAGTTACGCTCAGCTCTGCTTGCACCCAGCTGGAACGAGGGCAGATAATGAAGCCCACAGAGTGAGCGACCTAAATAAGAAGTCCAATAATATACATGTACACTCGTCATTCTAAAGAAAACGTGGCATTACATACAGTCTTATCCATTACAACAGTATATATACTTGTACACTAGTCATTGTAAAGACAATATGGCATTACTAATACAAATGGTCATATCAGATTGACCTAGTTTTCTAAGTCTCTTTACTTAAAGATCATTCCATATATAAACTAAGTACTATGAGAGAAGGAAAAAAGAACCTAACAGGAGAAGCATGACAACAATACCAGATTTAACAAAATCCAAAAAAGGGAATCTTCCACTATCTTTCCTTACGACCATCCCTTCAATGACAGGCCAACTGATAACTAACCCGAAACCTGATAAGAATACCTGCACGAGCATCTCATCCAAGTTTTTTCGATGGATAGCCCTTGACACCCCACCCATGAAACAAGCCATGTTTAAGATCACCGATGTGCCTATGGGGACCAAGAACATGCTTGATGTTTGAAAATCATACACACCTTGTTGATACCTCTTCACCAACTCATCATCCATGACTTTATTGGTTGGTATGAAGCTCCCTTCTCTTAGGCCGAGGTTCTTCATAATAGCATCTAGGCTCCCATAAATGTGGCATGTTATGGCCTTTAACACCCACATCCTCCACATACTTAACCAATACGAGAATGAATCTTCCATGGTCACAAAAACCTCATACATGGTTTTCAGAATGGATGATAGGATGATGAAAATTATTACGGGAAAGAACGAGCTTGAAACCTGCCAAGCGAGAGAACATTCGTAGTTGACTTGATTAATTAACTGATAGTGGTGAATAAAAAGATTATTTTCCCTATCTAGGGACAAATTGGTTTTTAATTAATTAACCACTTACTTTAGGATATATAGGGATTCCATGAAAGAGGCAAAGTTGTAGAATGGTAGCTATGCACCAAAAGGGAAGGATATATAAGAGGAAAAGGCCCAACCATGCATAGGCCAAGCGTTGAAGAAGCGACAATTTACTTGAAAGTCGATAGAATAGTGGACAAAACCTTGATAAACCAACTTCAGCCAGTCCAGCAGACCATCTAGTCCCTTGTGTCAAAGTTTCATTCAAGGTGTTTGATAAGTGTCAAAATGAGCATGTTTTATAGGTGTATTTCATGTTTAATATCAGCACTTTTCTTGCTCATTTCTTCACTTCGGTTAGTTTTCCTCTAGTTTATTTTATTGTTTATCTCACAAAATTATTGGTTTAACATGAGGAAAACCAAGCCGGGAGTGAAGTAGACAAAGAGACGAACGCGTAGACGCAAACGGCTCAGAAAACGGAGTCCAAACGAAGAATCTAGAGCCGGTCAAAGTTTGAAGTAAAATAGGCCACGGTCAAGCTGCAACCGCCCAAGAGAGGCGGACGTCTCAAGCAACCGCCTGGCGGACGTCTCACAGGCAACCGCCTACTAAGTGGCGGACGAGACTGGTGCAACCGCCTGGCGGACTTCCCACGAGGCGGACCACTCTCGCACAACCGCGAGGCGGACCACTCACACACAACCGCCCATAATGGGGCGGACTCTCTAGGGCAACCGCGAGGCGGTCAGCACAAGAAACCGAGAGGCGGTACGACTAAAATCAACCCGGGCTAGTTTCTTCGTCGCGCAGTCGTCGTCTTCAACTTGAATCGTCTTATCTATCTACTCCGACGCCTACCTTAAATCGCTCCTGCAATCTGCCTCCTGTCCCCTGCAATTAATGCTTCAATCAATGAAGCAATCAATGAAGCAAATATCTACGAAGACTACCTCTTCATTTCTTCTATAAATACCCATTCCCTACAGCCTTATACGAGTGCACGGAGAAAACCAGAAAATCACTCATTCTCACCTCATTCATTCTCTTCCATTAACACTCACGTACATCTCATACCCCAGTTCTCTAAATTCTCAAATTCACCCACTTCACTTACCTACTACATGTTTCACTCTTCGACCTCTCCATTTCTCCATTCACTAATCACGTCCGTGCTGTTATTACGTCCAACCTCTGTCAGATTTATTACCAGTTAATATGTCTGGCTAAGGAGGATTTGCTCCGGGCAAGGTTTTAATTATGGTTTGTTTAATTATGTAATCAATATTTCTACCGGTTTTAATAAATACAGTTTGTTACGCTTAAAGGATTTCTCTCACCATTTTAATAAATTACATGAATTTATTAAAATGCTTTCCTAAGTCTATTTTGATCAGACCAGGTGATAAATAGACAGGTTATTTAAGCCGTAAATCTGGAGAAAACTTATTATGATTTAATAAGTTAGTATTTACAGATGCAATTATAATTCCTCGAATTTAACGTCCGTTTACATAGTAGTGCTCGAACCTTGATTAGACCGAGCATTTTCTGGTAAACGAGTTCTTAAGGGTCTATGACTTAGTCCTTAGGATAAACAGGAATTTTGCCAAACTAATTTATTAAACCGGAAGAGATAGCATAATTAATCAGATTATATAAAACCTGAACCCGGAGTTCCATTTAATTCATCTGCACTCAGTAATTTAATCTGCTCTTTTAATTCTCTAAAAACAAGTCAATTAACTTCCCCCTTTTGTGACAAGCTTAGGAACTTTTAGCTCGCTATAAGTCCCACGGTTTGACCCCGGCCGCTTCTGTCTTCTACTACTACGACCGGGTTTTAATTTGCAGCCCGACGGATATTTTGAGTATTAATTTCTCTTTTAATAACTACACCTCTTCTAAATCACTCACGATAAATCCACTCTGCAAAATGGCGCCGTTGCCGGGGACTTGATTTAATCTAGTCCCTAAGCCCCGGTTAATTCACCTGTTTATTACAATAATCTGTTAATCTACTAAAATAATTAAATAATAAATTCAAAAAAAAAACTGTTAATCCAATTTCGGACATATAACCTCGGACATCTGATTTGGACATCGGACTTCGGACTTCTGATCTGACTTGGACATCTAATTTTGGACATCGGACTTCTGACATTTGTTAATATTATTGTTATTTATTTCTGTCATTTCCATTGTCATTTCGTTCCCTTGTCATTTCGTTCCATTGTCTCTAACTACTAACTTTAAATTTCTGTCATTTCGTTCCATTGTCATTTCGTTCCCTTGTATACTAACTACTAACTTTAAATTTCTGTCTACTAATTCCTAACACTTTTATTATTCTAACGTATAACCAGTTCTTTTCTCTGTTTTGAGTGGTGTATGCCTTTCACCAGGTCACAGAGCCTCCCAGAGAATATTAATCACACGGTTGGTTACATCCCAGAAATCGAGAGAACCTTTCTGCGCAATCTCAGGCAGAGACGAACTCAACAGAACATTACCAACACAGTGATAGATTCTGACCCGGAAGCTAACATGGCAGCTACACCAGCAACGGTTCGAAATATCAACAGGCCGTCTAACCAAGGACAACAGCCTGCTATCGTCCTTCCTCACCTCAGCCCATCCGAATACGAGGAGTGGCAAAAGCTGAAGCCATATCATCAGATTCGATGTGTGAAGGAGTTGGGCATGTTTGATGGCACCAGTCCAGACGAAGCCCTGTTACATGTTACAAAATTCTTACAACATGCCAATAGCCTTACTGCAACCGACGCAGTACTTCAATATGCAAGATTGTCTTATTCCCACACAGCCTGACGGGAAACGCGAGCAAGTGGTATCATAGCTTAACACCGAGTACCATTGTTACCTGGGACGACATGGCCACCAAGTTCTATGACAAATTCCTACCTCCGAGCCGAACTTTGGAGATGATTGCTGAAATTTATAATTTTAAGCAACCAGGGTCGGAGAATATTTGTGAAACTTGGGACCGTTTCAAAGGTCTACTACTCACTTGTCCTCACCACGGTCTGACGAAGGAACAAGTATCACAATTGTTCTACAAGGGCTTGATCGGTCCGTGCAGAACAATGGTGTTATCTTCGTTAGGGGCTGACGTTCTGAAAAAGCCGGGAGCACAATTTCTGAACAGCATGGAATCTCTCTGTGAGGAAATCAGAGACTGGGCCTCCGGTGGATCAAGGAGCGGTACTCCAGGATTATATCATGTTGGGGAGAGTGATACAAATTCGACCAGCTCATGAGAAGCCATGAGCAACTCATGGAAAGCAATGCTCAGCAAGCAACAAAAGTGAGCACTCTACAGAAAGTGGTCGAACAGATGGCTATGAATTCCTTCCCTCAGCAAGCTAAGTCGATGATTTCCCGACCACCTACTACCCCTCCAGGCTATGCTCCTCAATCCAACCATCTCCAACTAATTCTTGTACGCAATGTTGCGGGCCTCATGACTATGAACAATGCCCCCAACTACAAGAAATGAAAGCAGCGGAGGAAGCAAACTACATCACCAACAATTCAGGATACAGACAACCATGGCAACGTAACATGCAATCCAACCTTAGCTACTCAAACACCGGAAATATCCAAAACCCACATACCCTACAAACATCCCAAAATTACAGACCTCAGTCCAATTTCCAAGGAGGCCCAAGGCAATATCAACAACAGCCTTATGGCAACGAAGCTTCATCGAGCCGACCAGCTCCACCTCCTTCGAATCCTGAGTCTGATATGTCTCAGATGCAGGAGATGTTTAAGGCGATGATGGGTAAATCACGAGATACGCAAGAAGAGGTCGCAGCTCTGCGCAAAGACCAAAAAGCCTTGCAATCTCAAATCCAACAGCTACTCACTCAACAAAGACCACCTGGTCAATTCCCTTCACAGACAAATCCCAATCCGAAGGAACAAGCAAATTCAGTCCTTATAGACGATGGCACATCACAATCAACAAACTTGTGTGCAGTCTCTTTAAGGAGTGGAAGGGAACTTGCCACCAGCAAAGGAAAAGAAAAAGAAAATCTTGAAGATTCCTATATCAATGTTGATGAAACCACCAACCCAACTTTACCTCCCTCAGAAATCCCAATTCCTACTCCTGTTACTCCACCCCCATCTCGAATTACCCTCGACATCCCAACCTCCACTCATAAAAACAGTGAACTCCCGTTCCCAAACAGAATGAAAAAGAAACATCTTGATGAGCAATTCTCCAAGTTCTTGAGCATTTTCAAGAAGCTGACCCTCGACATACCTCTGATCGATGCTTTGCAAGAGATGCCTAACTACGCAAAATTCCTCAAGGATCTCTTGACAAAGAAGAAAAAGAAACCTGGAAAGGAGACAGTGCACCTGACAGAGGATGTTCTGCAGCCCTTCTTCGAGCACTCCCTCCTAAACAAACAGATCCGGGAAATCCCGTGATCCCGTGCTTTATAGGTGGGGTGGATTGTGGAAGTGGTCTATGCGACCTAGGAGCCAGCATTAATATCATGCCATACGCCACCTTCTTGAAAGTTAAAGGAGGAGAAATGCAACCGGTTCCTTTTAAACTCCAACTAGCAGACAGATCAGAGATCAAGCCCATGGGCATAGTCCGGGATTTGGTAGTTGGAGTGTCTCGCTTCATCTTTCCAGCTGATTTCGTCATTCTAGAAATGGATGACGATGTCGAGGTTCCCCTGATTCTAGGTCGACCATTTCTGAGTACCGCCAAAGCTATCATTGACGTCCATGATGGAAAAATCACTCTACGGTACGAGGATGTAACACCCCTACTATTGATTCAGTCATTACCGTCCAATCTCCTCGTGCTTCCCGAGTCACGCAGCGGATACATACTTACATACATCGGGTGATACAATGCCGTTAGTCACCCACGTGACTAACAAGGCTACTACTGCTACATACAACATCGGTCTGATGGACCGGAATATCCGAGTACTACTTAATACAATACATACTCTCATTACATACTGGATACTACGATACTCCATTCGATACATTACTCCATTCAATACAATACTCCACAATTCCGTACAAGATAATACACTACGCATACCGAGTTCACTAGGTTCCAAATCAATACAATACTTCTCTCAAATTCATACATACTCACTAGGAGTCAATCTACTACCCATTCCTCACAACTAGATACTTCTAATTACAAGGCGCGTCGCCGGTCTCTTACCTTGACCGTATTCGCTCCGGGTACCTGCACACTAAAAATGTTCCCCCGAGGGGGTCAGCTTACGCTGAATATGATAACCGCATACCCCGCGTACTAGCGAGGGTACGCCGACCATTTGGTCGAATACATGCAATTCATTTGCAATACATACATTCATACATGCATACATACGTGCTTTCATTCACGATACTACAATACTACACAAGGTATACATACATACGCACATTACAATACATGCTTGGAAGACAATACAAGTCAACCAATGCTTACTTACCATTTTCCAGAATACACATACACAATACATACTCGTTACATATCCAATACGCAATACGGAGATACAATTCTCCAATACATACAAGGTCCAGTTAGCTTCATTACACACCCGGGTTTATCGGGTGTTCGATACTCTTTTACTTCCGGTCGACGACTTACAATAGTCAAGACCAATACACATACAATACTTACTTCTTACATACTTTACTTCCAGTTAAGTCGGTACGACCTCCGGGCAGGGATTACTACATCCCACCACCGGGCTTTAGGGTGGCCCACTAATCCAGGATGCTACCCATACAAAGGGAATTGGTCCAAGGAAAAGATTATAGCCAGGATTCGGTTCCAACCTCTTGTGGTTCCTTATCCTCACGCGTGGCCGAAACTATATCGGGCTTCTACTCATTCCATTTTACTCATTACTCATGTTAGGAGTTAGGTTGTTAGGAATTAGTAGAAGTCCTTACTTACTTCCATACATACCTACGATACACAAGTACTCATACTTACACATACACTTCATTTCCATTCATTCATTTCATGAATTATACAAACTAAATGTTCAAGAACAGTAAACAAGAACAATATAGTTCAAACACAATTATGTGCAATATAAATCCGATTCATGCATTTATCTTGTTGGTGATCACATAAGCACACAAATCGGGGTAACCAAGTTAGGATACAGGGCATGAAGAAATCATACCGTTCACCGTCGTATTCGTACTACCGGTTCCTTGGAGCTCAACTATTTGATTCCTGTACATACATGAAGTTGTATGATCAATGGTCTATTATTGATCCAACTTATTCCTTCATTAATACTCCTAATATATTCCTACTACTCCTTTACATTCATACTTGATTATTATACCCATTCTTTTCTCATTACCTCTTATTCTTGTTTCCTTACCTTTACTATTTCATTTATAATTTACTACCACATATATATGCATATAGGTATATAGGCATATACATGTATATATACATATACATATGATTGCTATAATCATATGATAAAAATACTCTTTTTTTTTTTTTTGTCAGGACCGGACTTGCGACCGACCTTGCAAGTCCGGTCCATTCCAGTAGCTCAGATTACCGAAATTCTTCTGGCCGACCGGACTTGCAAGTCCGGTCGCAAGTCCGGTCCATTCCAGAAGGTTTCGTCGGGGAATTTTTCTGGTCCGACCGGACTTGCAAGTCCGGTCGCAAGTCCGGTCGATTCCAGTAGCTTTCTGACGGGAAAATTTTCTGCTCGACCGGACTTGCAAGTCCGGTCGCAAGTCCGGTCGGCCCCAGTACTTCAGTTTTAAAATCTGTTTCTTGGTGTTTTGCTTCCCCACTGCTTCCCCATCCTTTACCAATACTTCCCTACATGTTTACCACTCATTTAGATGCTCTAATCACCTTAATTCATCCCCCAAACTTACTACTCAGTTTCTACTCAATTTACACAAATTTTCCTCATTCCATTTCAGCACTTGCAACAGTTTTTGTTACACTTATGCTACAGATTTTTAAAACTCAATTCTCACATCCAATACTTCTACTACCAATACCATTACTAGCATCCCAAATACAATTCCAAGCAATTACAACATCTATACCCAAGACCAACATTCATTTTACCAAGCCTTATACTTCTAGTTCCTCTTAGTTTCTCCAAAGCAATCCAAACCTGTTGCTACAGATTTTTACTCCTTCCTCAAATGCTACAGATTTTTACTCAAACTTCTATCCTCCATTACTTCCTCAATTACTGCTATTCCTAGCATTCAAAATACGTTACTCTACATCCCATCTCTTCACATTACTTAACCTTTTTCAAAATCTGTTTTCAAAGCACCAAATACTCACTTCCAACTCTCCAAATACACCTAGTCACTTCCTTGGACATTCTCTCTCTTCTTACACAACTAAGTCCCCAAGTTTCTAGACAAAATTTGCCATAGTCTCCCCTATAATTCTTACTTTACTCACGCACTACTTCAGCTCACAAACTGCTCATCCACACAACCTGTTTATACAATACATTATACTCACATTTCAACTTCACTACAACACAATGAATTCCTGCACATACACATTCAATCCCCAATGTTTTCCCAAGCTTTTAAACATCATTTAAAAGCTTCAAAACTGTTACATTATCATTCCTCATTATACCACAACATACTTACTACTCATTACTCAATACATTACCCATTTTTACTACTCAAAAACTGTTACTTTACACAATACAAAACTAGTTCAAGGTAAGAGCCTTTACCTTGTTCTTTCTAGTTTTCTTTCTTCCTTTCCCTTCTCTTCTTTTCCTCTTTCCTTCTTCTTGTTCTCGGTTTTATTCATGGAATGGGCAATGCTGCAGCAACCCGTACCAATACACACAAACTCTTATCATCCATTTAGAACTAACCCTAGAATCTAGATGTTTTAGGGTTTAGAATGAGTATTACCTTCCAATGGATGAATGAAGTTCTTGTCTAGCAAGAGAGCAAGATTCCTAGCCCTTAAGAGAAGCCAAAACCGGCTGGAATGCAAAGAGCAAAGCAAGGCTTACTTTGAATTTTCGTTTTGCAAATGAGGGCTAGAAAAAGATGGGTTTTCGAGAATGTTTTTACCTCAAAATGACAAGGAGGTGAAGGTGCTTCTAATGGTGGTACTCAAGCTCCAAATGCAGCACACTCATGGAGATGAAGTTGGTTGTTTTCGATTTTTGAAAGGAGGAAAGTGTTCTCCTTTGCAAGGGGATTCCAATGGTACAATTTTTGTTGAATTTGGACAAGATTTGAGTGCTCAAAGAGAAGAGAGAAGGAGAGAGCTGGTGGGGGTTTCTTCAATCGCCATTGGAGTGCTCAAGGGGGAAGAAGAGAAAATAGAGAGGGGGTTCTACGTGAGAGAGAGCAAAGGGGGAGTGAGTTGTGAGGAGAGAGAGTGTCAAATTTGCTTTTCTTTACTTATTTCTTTTGTCCTCTAGTGAATTAGGAACAATAAAGAGAGGAGGAGGAGCTTATTTGATCGGCCCACTCACACCCATCCTACAGATTTTTAACTTTTATTTACAAAAGTGGACACACTATGTTTCTTTATTTGCATTCTCACCCCACAACTTCCCGGTTGTTACAGTTCTTACTAACCGGTACCCGTTTTCCGGAATTTTCTCGTTTAATTAATTTTATTGGTTCTAAAGCTCCACTAATATCTATTAGTGACTATTTAGTTAATCAAAATTGTTACGGGTCTATTTGACCCGCTTAAAGTCACGTTTCCCCGGTTTCCTCGAAAAACGCGCTTTAAGGTTCGTTTATGCTTTTAGCCCATTTTAAAGGTCCGTTTTCTTCGGGATTTGTTCCCTCGTATTTATTTTAGTGTAATTAAGCCTTTAAAAATATAATTAGCCTAATTAATCACTGTTTTTTAATTATGGGGTATTTCAGAGGATGAGACGATTGAATTCGACATGCAAAAAATGATGAAGAAAAGCTCAAACTTTTCTCCTCATGCTAAGACGGTGGGATTCACAGATGACGAGGAGGAGGAAGGCGATTTTGCTACAGAGGAGGACACGTATTTTCCATCTTCCATCCAGGAAGCTGAAACTGAACCCCTAGAGCAAGTATTACTTACTTCTCTAGAAGAAAAGATGGAGGATCCAGAAGTTAACGCCATGCTGGCGTACGTAGAGAAAGGAAGGGCTGGTTATCAATCGTTCCGGCCACCAATCGAAGAACTCGACAGAAAACCCCAAAAATCAATTCCATCAGTGGAACAACCACCTGAACTCGAGCTTAAAGAAATACCCTCTAACCTCAAGTATGCCTTCCTAGCTGAAAATGACCATTTGCCTGTCATTATTTCCTCTTCTCTGAATTCCGGAGAGGAAACGAAGCTACTTGAGGTATTGAAAAAGCACAAGACAGCAATCGGGTGGACTATCGCTGATATCAAAGGAATTGATCCCTCCTTTTGCACGCACCATATTTACATGGAGGAAAACTTCAAACCTATCAACCTGGCTAAACCCTAACCTCAAGGAGGTAGTTCGAAAGGAGGTTCTGAAACTCCTTGACGCAGACATCATCTATCCAATTTCTGACAGTCCATGGGTCAGTCCTGTTCAAGTTGTCCCTAAGAAGGGGGGCATCGAAGCTGTTATTAATGAAAAGGGAGAGACTATCCCTCAAAGAAAGATCACAGGATGGCGCATGTGCATTGATTATCGGCGTTTGAACTTGGCCACCAGGAAGGATCACTTTCCTCTCCCCTTCATCGACCAGATGTTGGAACGACTAGCAGGGCAAGAGTACTACTGTTTTCTAGATGGGTTCTCGGGTTATTTTCAAATACCAATCGCACCTGAGGACCAGGACAAGACAACCTTCACTTGTCCTTACGGTACCTTTGCATATCGACGAATGCCTTTCGGTCTATGCAACGCCCCTGCTACCTTCCAGAGATGTATGCAAGCAATATTTGCTGACTTCATCGAGCAGAGCATAGAAGTCTTCATGGACGATTTCTCAGTCTATGGCTCTAGTTTCGACAAATGCTTGGCACAACTAGATTTGATCCTGACTGGACGGTGTGAGGATACGAATCTCGTCTTAAACTGGGAGAAGTGTCATTTTATGGTCAAGGACGGGATCGTCCTTGGACATAAAATATCAGCAAAAGGGATAGAGGTGGATAAAGCCAAGGTAGAGGTTATTGAGAAGTTACCAGCACCAACTACAGTTCGAGATATACGAGCATTTCTAGGGCATGCAGGATTTTATCGGCGGTTTATTCAGGACTTCTCCAAAATCAGCAAACCTTTGACCGACCTGCTACAGAAAGATGCCCCGTTTCATTTTGATGAAAGATGTTCAGCTGCATTCCAAACAATAACACAAAAATTGGTGACAGCACCTGTAGTCATACCACCTGATTGGTCTCTTCCTTTTGAGATCATGTGTGACGCAAGTGACTATGCCGTGGGGGCAGCTCTTTGCCAAAAGAAAGAGAAAATCTTGAGAGTGATCGCCTATGCTAGCAGAACACTGAACGACGCACAGAAAAACTATACGACCACCGAAAAAGAACTTTTGGCTATAGTTTTCTCCCTCGATAAGTTCAGATCTTACTTATGGGGAAGCAAAGTCATCGTGCATACAGACCACTCCGCTCTCAAATACTTATTCACGAAACAAGAAGCCAAGCCTCGCCTATTGCGCTGGATTCTTCTACTTCAAGAGTTTGACATCGAAGTCAAAGATAAGAGCGGGAAACTGAATCGTCGTGACCATCTCTCTAGGTTGGTGACTCCTACGGATAGTGTGCCCATCAACGAATTCTTCCCCGACGAGACTGTCTTCTCCATCACCAAAGTACAGGAGCCATGGTACGCAGACCTGGCCAATTATTTAGTCTCAGGAACAGTACCCTACGATTTTTCCTACTCCCAGAAGAAGAAATTCCTTTCTGACTCGAGGCATTATTTCTGGGAGGACCCGTACTTGTTCCGAGTTAGTGCTGATGGGTTAATTCGACGATGTCTCCCGGAAGAAGAGGTTTCGAGCGTCATTCACTTTTGTCATTCTCGGGAAGCCGGAGGTCACCATGGACCCACGAGGACCGCTGCTAAGATCCTGGCCTCAGGTTTTTATTGGCCAACCCTTCATAAAGATGTGTACCAATTCTGCAGACAATGTGATAATTGTCAGAAAATGGGTAACACATCCAGGAGACATGAGATGCCGCAACAAGGGATACTAGAAGTAGAGCTGTTTGATTGTTGGGGCATAGATTTCATGGGACCATTCCCTTCCTCGCAGGGCCACGAATATGTTCTAGTGGCAGTTGATTATGTTTCAAAGTGGGTGGAGGCTATACCTGTCATCACGCGATGCAAAGACAGTAACAAGATTCCTCAAAAGCACATCTTTACCCGTTTGGCGTGCCCAGAATTATTATTAGTGATGGAGGAACACACTTCTGCAACCGTTTATTCGAAGCACTTATGGTAAGTACGGGGTACGTCACAAGGTAGCTTACCTTATCACCCCCAGACAAACGGTCAAGCAGAAGTTTCCAACCGAGAGTTAAAATGGATCCTTCAGAAGACGGTTAACTCATCACGGAAGGATTGGGCACTTAAACTGGATGATGCGCTTTGGGCTTACCGCACTGCATTCAAGACTCCCATCGGGATGTCTCCTTTTAAGCTGGTCTATGGAAAAGCATGCCACCTTCCTGTAGAGTTGGAGCATAAAGCATATTGGGCAATCAAAGCCCTAAACTTTGACATGACTTCTGCAGGAGAGAAGAGGAAATTCCAGTTATCCGAATTAGAAGAGCTGCGAGATCAGGCTTATCAGAATGCAAAGATCTATAAAGAGCGCACCAAAAAGTTCCACGACAGGATGATCCTCAAGAAGGAATTCGAAGTGGTGATTGTCTTTTTTTATAGTTGGTGACTTGGGTTCTCTTATATAACTCGAGATTAAGGATTTTCCCTGGGAAGCTCAAGTCACATTGGGCCGGCCCTTTTCAAATTGTTAGTATGACCCCGTACGGTGCCTTTGAACTCCAGAACAAACAAGGCGAAACTTTCAAGGTCAACGGGGCACGTCTTAAAAGGTATAATTCTCATTCCAATATTTCAACTAACCTATCTGCAACTTATTTTGTCCAAGAACAGCAGGACAATTCGCCCTCGAAATCTTCTCCAAACTAAAACTTGGTCAAATACGTCTAGCTAGAGACGTTAAACCCGGGCAGCTCGGTGGGAGGCAACCCACTATCTATCTTTAATTTCCTTTAATTTAATATGTTTTTCCTTTTTGTACTATATTTCCCTTTTATTTGCTATAATAAAATGCAGGCTTCACTTGAGTTCTTCTCGCTGTGAAAATTCTTTACAGGTTAAAAATTATGACATTACACAGCAGCACTCAAGTGTGGGGGAGCTCTACACACTCTACGAAATCTGGGGAGTACACTCTTTCCTTTACTTTGCTTGCCCTATTAATTTTATTTCATCTACGCAATGAGGGCATTGCTTAAGCTTAAGTGTGGGGGAAGAGCCTTTTCAGGTCATCTAAATGCTTAGAATTGTTAGTCTCTCTGCTTATTTTTCTGCTTACCTCGCATTTGTTCTGATTGAATTATGTACCTTGCTAATGTAGGTTGTTCTCTTTAAAAACTAATACTATTATGAATTGTAGGATAAAGGGTACAAAATTTTTCAAAATTTGACATTTGATTACTTTTGAGGAGCATATTTATATGCGGTGTGACCAAATAATCTGCAAATTGGTTGGATTTTATTGCTCAGGGTTTCTTTCTGTCTTCTCTCTTAGGGATTGCTAAGGGGTATTTCTCTGTTTTAAAAAAAAGAAGTATACAAAAAATAAGGGACTTTCGAGACACCATTGGTAACCAACAAAAGAGAGTTGAGTGTTCTTAAATATAAAGGCATTATGCCTACATTTTCTCATCCCTCATGCAAAAGTGAAGCAAATGCATAAATCTTTTCTTCCTTTTATTTTCTCCTCAATGCCCATTTTTGAGAGAAGTTGGCCATGGTAAAAGTTCTCGGAGTCACCAAAACAAAAGAAACATTGAAGTACCTTAGATCATACCCCGAAACTCTAAATTTTGTTTTTACCCTGAGCACACCTATGCCACCAGCAGATAATTTTTCACACTCCTCAATAAGTTTTAGAGATCATGAACTATTGACTTTTTTATCCTACCCTTCATAATAATATTTGTTAGTATTGAGCATTTCCTACTTGCTTAGGTACATGGTTTTACTTGAGGACAAGCAAAAAGATAAGTGTGGGGGTGTGATAAGTGTCAAAATGAGCATGTTTTATAGGTGTATTTCATGTTTAATATCAGCACTTTTCTTGCTCATTTCTCCACTTCGGTTAGTTTTCCTCTAGTTTATATTTTATTGTTTATCTCACAAAATTATTGGTTTAACATGAGGAAAACCAAGCCGGGAGTGAAGTAGACAAAGAGACGAACGCGTAGACGCAAACGGCTCAGAAAACGGAGTCCAAACGAAGAATCTAGAGCCGGTCAAAGTTTGAAGTAAAATAGGCACGGTCAAGCTGCAACCGCCCAAGAAGAGGCGGACGTCTCACAAGCAACCGCCTGGCGGACGTCTCACAGGCAACCGCCTACTAAGTGGCGGACGAGACTGGTGCAACCGCCTGGCGGACTTCACCCACGAGGCGGACCACTCTCGCACAACCGCGAGGCGGACCACTCACACACAACCGCCCATAATGGGGCGGACATCTCTAGGGCAACCGCGAGGCGGTCAGCACAAGAAACCGCCTGTTAAGAGGCGGTACAGACTAAAATCAACCCGGGCTAGTTCTTCTTCGTCGCGCAGTCGTCGTCTTCAACTTGAATCGTCTTATCTATCTACTCCGACGCCTACCTTAAATCGCTCCTGCAATCTGCCTCCTGTCCCCTGCAATTAATGCTTCAATCAATGAAGCAATCAATGAAGCAAATATCTACGGAGACTACCTCTTCATTTCTTCTATAAATACCCATTCCCTACAGCCTTATACGAGTACACGGAGAAAACCAGAAAATCACTCATTCTCACCTCATTCATTCTCTTCCATTAACACTCACGTACATCTCATACCCCAGTTCTCTAAATTCTCAAATTCACCCACTTCACTTACAATAACCTACGTACATGTTTCACTCTTCGACCTCTCCATTTCTCCATTCACTAATCACGTCTCCGTGCTGTTATTACGTCCAACCTCTGTCAGATTTATTACCAGTTAATATGTCTGGCTAAGGAGGATTCGCTCCGGGCAAGGTTTTAATTATGGTTTGTTTAATTATGTAATCAATATTTCTACCGGTTTTAATAAATACAGTTTGTTACGCTTAAAGGATTTCTCTCATCATTTTAATAAATTACATGAATTTATTAAAATGCTTTCCTAAGTCTATTTTGATCAGACCAGGTGATAAATAGACAGGTTATTTAAGCCGTAAATCTGGAGAAAACTTATTATGATTTAATAAGTTAGTATTTACAGATGCAATTATAATTCCTCGAATTTAACGTCCGTTTACATAGTAGTGCTCGAACCTTGATTAGACCGAGCATTTTCTGGTAAATGAGTTCTTAAGGGTCTATGACTTAGTCCTTAGGATAATAAAGGAATTTTGCCAAACTAATTTATTAAACCGGAAGAGATAGCATAATTAATCAGATTATATAAAACCTGAACCCGGAGTTCCATTTAATTCATCTGCACTCAGTAATTTAATCTGCTCTTTTAATTCTCTAAAAACAAGTCAATTAACTTTCCCCCTTTTTGTGACAAGCTTAGGAACTGTTTTAACTCGCTTTAAGTCCCACGGTTTGACCCCGGCCGCTTCTGTCTTCTGTACTACTACGACCGGGTTTTAATTTGCAGCCCGACGGATATTTTGAGTTTTAATTTCTCTCTTTTATCAATTTCACCTGTGCTAATAACTCACGATAAATCCACTCTGCAGTGTTCACGGTGGTGCCTAAGAATTGAGCCCTTGGTGGGTCACAGTAAATAGATCTCCATCCTTTGATGTGTAGTGTGAAACCTGTGAAGAAATCCTCTACCAAAGAGTGATACATAAAACCAACCTACACTCAAAAGATAACAAAGAGTCAGACACTCATATAAAAAATTTCCAATTTATTTTATCCACATATATACATTAGTAAGAGAAAACAAATAGTAGTAATTAGTCCAAGCCTTCAATGCAAATTATATTAAAATTAAGATGAATATCCAATCAATAATTTAAATACTAACCTCATCTCCCCATTTTGTCTGAAGTTCGTATTTACAAGAGGCTACAACCCGAGCCTCTTCTTGTAGGTGAAAGGGAGGATTTCTTGTAGCTGTTAAATGTTCTTAGCCTCTAAGCGTTTTGATGAGCTCATTAGAGCACCCGAAATAACTCCTCAAATCCACTAGATTATTAAGCTAGCCCTTTTCAATCCGAATAATCAACAATTTTGCTTAGTTGATTCATGTAGTAGTAGTACATAATCGATGGGAATTCAGAAGAGCATTACTAAGAAAAAAAAGTTTGATGGTCAACTTACCTTTCATATAACTATATCATACGATGCAATCCTTTTGATGAAAAAACCAGTCCCAGATAGGACAGGTCCATGCAACCCGTCAATCCCTTGCCAAAACACCTACAATCAACCAATAACTATATCTCAATTTACAGATTTAATGTCATCATGAATGTATAGAAATCTATTTAAAATGGAATAACTATTAATTTTGAATGAGCGAAAATGTAGAGAAGAAGAAGAAAAACTACCTTGAAAGCAATCTTAATACCACTATCATAGATGTCGCTCTTGCTAAGGTTGTGAAATTTTTGAGGAAACTGAACAAAAGCCAATGTAGGGGAGATGTCTGGATCTAAGTGGAAGCAGATTGCTTGCTTGATCGATGTGGGATCACTACAGTACATATCACAGTCTAATACAAGCACGATCGGAGAATTGCTCAGTATGCTCGCTCGAAACTCTGAATGCAAGCAGGCGGATCCAGAAATCTTATTTAGGATGGGTTTAAAAAAATTTTGGCAGCCAAATTTTGTTTTGGGGACTAAAAAATTTTTGACACTAATTTTCTTTAACACTTTATATTATATTGTATTTTATAAAAATTTATAAAAATAATTTAACAAATTTTCAAAATTTTCGGGATGCTAAAACCCCCCTGATCCCCTCCCCGGAGACCGAGAAGAAGTGGATTATGATGTGGGTGCGGCTTAGGATCCATGAGAGCTTGTTGGCGTGCAGATGGTGGAGCATGGGCCGCATGGCTGCTTGCTAGTGTGGTGGGTCGCGAGATCTCTCTTCCTCTGTGAGCGTGGGGATTTTTGGCTGGCGGGGATACACCTGGCGGCTGAGTACTATCACATTCACAAACACTTGTATGGACCTGAGCATGCGTGCTACAAAATTCTAGTATGATTGAAGAAATATAGGTCAAACATCATCCCGTACTTTGAACAACGTGATAATATGAATAATCATACTATAAACTTAATTTGCCGTCTAGGACCGGTGATTTGTCTGTTGCTCTGTAGTGGGGTGGGCGAGTCAATGTTTGTAGACTCTGTCGTTTACAACCTTGTCCCATTTTGATTTTATTATTTATTTTTTGACATATTTTTTTATTTTAATATTTAACATATAAAATAAATTAAGTTTTATATTATACAATTTATTACATAAAAATTTTATTACAAAATTTAGATTTGTTAAATTATATTATATTATATGTCAAATATTAAAATTTTACCCAAATAATAAACAAAAGCATGAAGAAAGAACGGTGGAAGTATATAACAAGTGGAGTTGTCTCACAGACTAGCACTATATATTGATACGTAATCTACTTTTCAATTGCCCTTTTTTTAAAGAAAATTCTTTTTTTTTCTTTTTTCTTTTTTCCTTAATTATTTGTTAAATTTGTTTAGGTATATATATGAGTGTCAAAATCGAGTTTCGGGTCAGATTGAGCTCAACACGCACCAGATAACCAGACCCGAACCCGGAGCGGGTTATATTCCTTAAATCATAACCCAAAGCGGGATGACTTGAATGTAACCCGTATTTTATTTTTATTGAATTTATAAAATTTTAGATTATTTAATAAATAAATATAATACTTCAATACTAATTAATTATTATGTACTACAATTAATCATAAGTTACAGATTAATGTTAGTTTAGTCATAAATTAATCATTAAACACTAAGTTAAGTCATTAAATATATATTTAAGTTTTTAATTTATTATATTTTTAGGTTACGGGTTAGCGCGCAGGTTCAGGTCGGGTTGGCGGGTTCAACCCGAACCCGAAGCGGGTTTCAATGACACAATCTGAACCCGGCCTAAAAATCCTTTTCAGGTAAAATTTCTCAACCCGAACCCAGCTTTTTACGGGTTAGTTCTGAGTCGGGTTTCGGGCCCGTGTCAAGATTAACATCTCTACCTATATACTTCAGGTTGTTCCGTTTCTCCAATCAGGCTACTGACATAAAACTTGTTTTAAGTTTATGAAAGCTCTAGCGGATAGTTTCTTTTTTTTCTAAAAAGAGAACTTATACTACCTCCGTCGCACCAGAATTGTCTTGTTTGTTTTTTGACACGTTTTTCAACTTCAATACTTAGCATATAAATTTTTTTATAAAACTAAAGTTGTCAAGATATAGTTTATCAAATAAGGAATCAATTACATAACTTAGATTTAATAAATTATTTTATCTTATATGTTAAATATTGAAGTCAAGCAACCTGTCCAAATAGTAAACAGAACAATCAGGTTGGGACGGAGGTAGTATTATTTTACTAACATAAGTTGACAAATGTGACGAGGAAGACCATGACTACGGATCATTTCATCCCAGTTTCCCTTATCTAGATTTTCCAAGGTAGGGGATCCTAGTCTTTTAGTTTTAGGTATGAAAAATTGGGCACCAAATAATCTAGAGTAGTGTAGACTGATGTCGTACTTCCAGAAAGACGGCTAGGTTATGGCTGAAGAATGCTTGCTAGTGTTTTATGATGTTGTCTATCAAGGAGGAACCGGTGAAGGAGTTGGTTAACCGTTGTGCTCATTTGTCTTTAACAACAGTGGAAGGGGAACTCACCCAGTTTGGTGATCTTTTAAAGGGATAGATTTTTTTATTATGCTTATTGAGGAATCTTTTTACTTCAAAGATCCTAGATTTTAGAACCATGGAGATCACCCTAAGATGTGTATGGAAGATGAAGGATGACTTGAAGGATCACACGGTTGGAAGCGGGTTGTTTCTGTTTGGGTTTTGAAAGTTAGACATGTTGCATGCTGTTCTAAATAGGCCTTTGGTCATCCTTTTTTGTTTATTGTAAGGTCATCTCAATATATATAACTCATCACATAAAGTAGTTGATGTGATGGTAGTAGTAAAATGTAATGAGGATATTACATTGTAATAGTTTGGTAAACTAATGTAAACTTTCTTCTACTAAGTAATTGTAATGTTATAGTGCCTCGTTGATGGTGGCCGCTTTTATGGATTTGTGAATGTGAGAAATGGAGCGCCCCTCTGTGGTGTCAGTGTTATACCAATGTTATATAGTTGATATGCAGGTTTGCTTGAACATTGAGGTGTGTATAGTGCATATATAAGCTAGGATGGAAAAACAAAATAAAATATCTATGTCGGCGGTTTTTAGTAAAGAACCGTTAAGATAGGTAGGTCTGGACAACCTATCTCGAAGGTTCTTATCCAAGAATTGCCGAAATAGAACGACCGACCCACAAATCCGACCCATGTGGGACGGACGTCAATAACTCAAACTCTCGGGTTTTGTCCAACCCAAAAAGACTAACCCATATGGGTCGGTCGACAATTTCCCAAACTCTCTGGAATCGACCGACCCATACGAGTCATACGTCTACTACGGTGGTAGTGAGGTTACACCTATTTCGGCGGTGGTGTATGGAACTGCCGAAATGGACTCCCACACTTATTTCGGCAGCCTTCATTTCGGTGGTTGAAATATGCTATTTGGAATTGCCGAAATAGAATGTTTCTACTAGTGTAGGGTTTTTGTTTGTCAGCGCAAAGACTCATGCTGATAATATGTTGTAAATGAGAAGAAGAGAAATTACATATGAAAGAGAGGCAACTGATTTTCTTATTCCAATATGAGTATACAAGACCTTTTATGAGAGTAAGGTACATGGGAAAACCCTAATTACATAAGATGTAAAGTCTACCATAAATATATCTATTTATAATAATTATTTTCATTTAATGTTTTAGCAAAAAAAACCTAGAAATTTGGAATTTAAATACAATACTCTAATATAACTTGTAAAGATCAAGTTTAAAATAAATCAAGCTAAAGTTGCCATTAAATTAAGTTGTTTTGCCTACATAAAAATGAGAAGCTTAGTTGTTCTATTAATAGCATTAGTATACTTGAGCATTAGTGTACTTGGGATGGGGATCAAATGTAAACAAAAATCAAATTACAAGTCATTTTAATGTACCTAAGATCATTCCATATATAAACTAAGTACTATGAGAGAATGTGTAACACCCCTACCATTAATACATGCTTACCGTCCAATCTCCTTACACGTCAGATACACGCAGCGGATATTTACTTACGTACAATGGGTGATACAATGCCGATAACCACCCACGTGGCTAACAAGGCTACTACTACTGCTTACAGCATCGGTCTGATGGACCGGAATCCCGAGTACTACACTTCCACAACACATACTCCATTCATCAAGCGAATACTACAAGGTTCCATTCAATACTTTACTCCTTCATTAACCATACAATACAAAATACATAACCGAGTTTACTAGGTTCCCAATACCATTACAATGCTTCTTCCAAGTTCATACATACTCACTAAGAGGCTACTTACTACTCGTTCCTCACACGCTACTTACTTCTAAATACCCGGGTGTGCCTCCGGTCTCTTCATTGACCATATTCGTTTCGGGTACCTGCACACTAAAAAATGTCCCCCGAAGGGGTCAGCTTTCGCCGAGCATGATAACCGCATACCCCGCGTACTAGTGAGGGTACGCCGACCACTTGGTCGAATACATGCAGTTCATTTTCATACAAACATACATGCATACATGCTCTTACACACAATACAATAGTGCTTACGCAAACATACATACATACAATCCATCACATACAAGGAATACGATATAACCATGCAATACTTACTTACCTTCTTCCGAATACACATACTTACTACATACACAAAGTACAGTTCTTGTTAGCTTCATTGTTCCACCCGGGTTAATCGGGTGGAGATTACTCTTTTACTCGTTACTTCATACATACGCATACATACTCATACTATACGGATCCATACTTACTTACTCTTACTTACTCAAGTTAAGTCGTCGGGACCTCCGGCCCTGGGGACTACACCGTCCCACCTCCGGGATTTACTTGACTCACCAATCCGGGATGCTACCCATTTAAGGGATTTGGGCCGCGGACCAGTTTAAGAGTCAGGAATTGCAGCCAACCTCTTGTGACTCCGCATCCTCACGCGTGGCCGAAACTATATCGGACTTCTACTCATTCCAATTTACTCACTTAAGTTAGGAGTTAGGTAGTCAGGAATTAGCAGAAGTCATTCATTCAAGCCACAATAATACAATACAAAGCTCATATACACATCCATACAAAATACAGTGCAATATACAAGTACACTACAAAATACAATACACATCATCATCATTCATATGTTTCATGAATTATACAAACTATTGTTCAAGACAAATATCAAGAACAATGTAAACAAGCACAGGTAGGTGCAATATAATCCGATTCGTGCATTTATCTTATTAGGTGATCAAATAAGCACACAAATCGGGGTAACCAGATTAGGATACAGGGCATGAAGAAATCATACCTTTCACCGTTGTACTTGTATCCCAACGTTCCTCCGGTATTCACAATTCAAATCCTATGATATACATACAACCAAATAATTAATCTAACTATCATTAACTTAATTCGGTTACCCTTACGCTTCCTAACTCATACTTACTAGGTCTTCACATTCTTATACTTACATTTTATTTACTTACTTTTAATTACTTAACAATGGTTTACTTACACATATATGCACGTATGTATAGGTGGGTATACATATACATACATACATATACTAACCATAGTCTTATAGTTTTTTTTTTGTAAGTTTTGACCCGACCGAACTTGCGACCGACCTTGCAAGTTCGGTCCGAGCCAGTAGGTTACATCGGGTGAAAATTCTAGGGCCGACCGACCTTGCAAGTCCGGTCCCAAGGTCGGTCCATTCCAGTAAGTTACTTAACGGAAAAATTTTAGCCCGACCGACCTTGCAATTCCGGTCGCAAGGTCGGTCCATTCCAGTAGCTTACTCGACGGAAATTTTTCTGGCCGACCGAACTTGCATGTCCGGTCGCAAGTCCGGTCGATTCCAGTAGGTTACAGACGGGAGAATTTTTCTGGTCCGACCGAACTTGCAAGTCCGGTCGCAAGTCCGGTCGATTCCAGAAGCTTTCCCGTCTTTGTAAATCTGGGCTCGACCGAACTTGCAAGTCCGGTCGCAAGTTCGGTCCGGCCCAGTATTTGCATTTTTACTTCTGTTTTCAGTCCCATACTTTACCCATTGTTTCTCCAATCTTCTTACATGTAATCTCACATGTTTAAACACTACCTAGGCCCTTCAAATTGCCTTAGTTCATCCCCCAAATGCTTTACTAAATCCATCAATCCACTTACACAATTTCATCACTTCCCTTCCACACTTACAACAGTTTTTTCATCCTCCAACGCTACAGATTTTTGCTCCTACTTCCCCCATGCATATTCTCATCTCCTAATGCCATTTCCAAAGCCTACAATGTATTACCTTACCCTCCAATTCATTCCCAAGCCACTACCATATCTATACCCAAGTCCAACACTCTTGTCATCAATTCTTCCACACTAACTCTTCCTAACTTCTCCAATGTATCTCTATACACTTTGTTGCAGATTTTGGGTTCTTATTTCCTCCATTACTTCCTCAACTAATGCTACTCCTAGTAGCCAAAATACATCCATTCACTTCCTAGTTGCAACCCATTAACAAATCACACCCAAATCTGTTACAAGCTACTAAACACTCCCATTATACTCTCCACATACACCTAGTCACTACCTAGGTTGTTTTCTCATCTTGAACACTTAAGCCCTCAAATTCCTAGAAAATTTGACATAGTCTCCCCTATATTATTAACATTCTCCTCATGGTTTCTCTCACACATTAACATCATCTCACCTGTTTATACACAACATCAATATACAAGCCCATACACATTTACCAATACTAAAACTCTACTAAAAATTCCTGCACTCAACAACCCAATACCCAACTAAGTTTCAATACATTTTACATGTTTTTCAACGGTTTTAAGCACTTAGATTCTCCTGCACAATACATTACTACACAATACCATTTCCATTACTCATTTCAAACTTCTAAAAATCTGTTACATCCATACATATACAAGGCTACACAAAGGTGAGTACCCTTACCTTGTTTCTCTTCTAATTTCTTTTCTTCCTCTTGCTTCTTCTTTTCCTCTTCCTCTCCTCTTCTCACCGGTTTATAAACCAATTCTAACACTACAAAGCAATACACACCATTTCAATACTAAAACTACCCTAACATTATTTAAGCTTTAATGTAGGTTTTAGGGTTTAGAAAATTGCATTACCTTGCAAGGGTGCAAATGAAGCTTGGAGTGGTTCAAGAACAAAGTTTCCAACTCCACCAAGATGCCAAAATCGGCTAGGATACAAGGAGCAACAAAGGTTTTAGTTTTCATTTTCGTTTTGCCCTTGAGGCTAGAAAAGGATGGAGTTTTTAGGAATATTTTTACCTTAAAAGAACAAGGAGAAGGAGGGCCTTCTAATGGTGGTCTTGAAGCTCCAAATGCTCCATACCCATGGAGATGAAAGTTGTTTTTTTCAATTTTTGAAAAGATAGGAATGTAGCTCTTGATGAGAGGATTCCAATGGTGTAGTCTTTATAATTTTTGGAAGAGGTTCAAGAGGGTTACAAGAGGAGAGAAGTAGAGTTTTGTGTGGGTGTTTCCATTTCTCCATGGAAATCGCTAGAGGAGGAAGAAGAAGAGAAAAGAGAGAGTGAGGGGTGGGGGTTCACGTGAGAGAAGAGAGAATAGGGAGGAGAAAGAGAATAAAGGTGAGTGAGGTTGTTTATTATTTGTTTGTTAGTGTATAAGAGAGGAGTGTGTGAGGGAGTGTGAGAGGAGGTCCAAATCGGACACACACAGCACACACATACCACTTTTATTTTATTTTCAAAGTGGACACATTAGTTTTGGTTATTTATGTTCCTACCCCACAACTTCCCGTTTTTGACAGTTTTTACTAATTCCCCGTTTTATTGATTTTATTGGTTCTAAAGCTTCACTAATATTTATTAATGATTATTTAGTTGACCAAAATTGTTACGAGTCTATTTGACCCGCTTAAAGACACATTTTCCCGGTTACCTCGAAAAACGCGCTTTAAGGTTCGTTAATGATTTTAATCCGTTTTAAGGATCCGTTTCTTCGGGAGTTGTTCCCATATATTATTTAGGTCTTATCAAACTTTAGAATCCCATAAATACTCTAACCTAGGTCTCATACCTCCTATGGTTATTTAACGCTTATTTAGCGTTTTCCGCTTTTAAAGCGTTTCTTTATTTCTTTTGGGATTTATTTTTCCTTACCAGCGTTAATCAGGTACCATTAGGCCCTTAAATACGTATTAGGTTAATCTTAATCCTTATGTTTAAGTTCGGGGTATTTCAATCTACCCCCCTTAGGAACTTTGTCCTCAAAGTTGTTCGAGGTTATGGGTTTACAATGCTTACTCATTCTTACGTGTCCAATACCAAAGCCATACGTTCTTCCTCCTTACTAATCCCAAATCAGTTACTCAAGGTTTCTCCTTTCCATACCATACCAATGTACGATAATTACTCTGATCCGCACTACTACGACCATCCGGTTCCTCATTACCAAATTTATACATACATACAATGCAAGGCTATCCCCAAAGCGATGCAATACACATTCCAATCCCGCAGGCGCTCAGGTCCTCTAGACACGGGACTCCTCTATGTCCCGCTGCCCTTGGAATAATGCAACGTAATATACTACTATCTTCTCCCGTACCAGCTTCCAACAAATACTTACTCTCCAGTCTAAGAAAATTCTTTTACAACTACTAATTAGAAATCTTTCTAAAGCATACAACTCCAAATTCCAATTTGTATTCATTACTTCTATCCTATGTGTGATTCTTGTGACCACTTGAGGGGAGCTTCAAGAATCATTCGACCCTGATGTGATCAGCATCAGTGTTGAACTATCTTTCCACCCCAATTTGTGTTCGGTTTCCCTTGATCTGATCAGGATCAAGTTCGACTTCCCACATCAGGTTCAATCAAACAAATAATTTAATTGTTTTCATTTTCTATCTTTTTACTCTTTCTAGTCGTAATTACGAATTCATACATCTCCAAAGGATGGAATCAATCCATCAATCATCCTCACTCTACTTCCCAAATGCTTTACTCCACGGTTTAATCCTAGTGCTCATTTCATCAACCTTCACTACTTCCATCCATTACTCACCATCATCTCCTATATTCTAACTAAGGAATACTACCTTTATAAGATTTAGTTGTCTTCAATTGTTTCAAATATTTTACTTACGATTCCACTACTCATAAACTTCATTCATCTACTATCCTCATTCATTTCGTACTACTTCTTCAAAGGTTACAATACTTGTGGAGCTCCGTCCACTACTCATTACTTTTCTTTTACTAATACTCTTACATTGGTGTTACAAGATGGGTATACTCCTCCTATGGTATTTGCATGTCTAATGCCTAATTACCATAATTACAGTGTGAATGAGTACTTATGTTTGTTTAACATAGTATCAATCATCAATTTGGTTCTCATTTGTGCTATGCACATTATGGTTTATGTGTTTTATTCACAAAACTTACATTAAGCGGTTTTCGCTCTACCCCCCTTAAAAGGGATTACGCCCACGTAATCACCCATATGTTAATATTAAACATTGGTTATTTAATTCGGGCAATCCGAAGCGTTTAGCTTCACTACAGTATGCTATGTACTATGCTCTGGTCAAAGGGTCTTAACCATACCAATGGTTTAGTCTTTGCACCAAGAGTTCCTATATGAGTTTATTTAACTCATATTTAATTCGATTCTAGCCTAATCGGCTTCAAGACATTAATAGCCATTGTATTATGCTCACTAGGTACATTAATCTCCTAGCTAGGGCCCACTAGCTTCTGCTGCGCGACCCTGATAACTTGGGTTATTCACCCTTCTTGTTATCCTTAATGTGCTATACATTACCTTCTCATCCGTCTATTATGGGAATAAGGTTTACTAAACAACTGCGGTATTCTTTTACCGTGTTTGAACTCAACGCGTTAAGATTTATAACCAGCTCTCTGGTAATCTACTGCACATGCTTTTATGCTTCCACGATTATTCATTAAGCTCCTCCGACTTATTGTCGGGCGAGGTTAAGTCACTACTTAGTTGTAGTACTTCCTCTGTTGTCAATAGCTTCTGAATTATACCAGTTCTCCTGGTTCAGTACAAGTGTTCTTTACTTGTATGACCTTGCATTGATATGCGTCGGTCCTAGTGACTTCCTTAAGTCTCTCTTCACCTTTTATTCCATTGGAATTCACATCTGTGATTGTTAGTGTGTTTCGCACTCTTCGTGCTTCTTTGGCCTTAGGCCGCACGGTTGTTGCTAAGCTTGCTTAATTGGCTTGCCATGTCTGTTGGTGAAAAGAAGGATTTACTACGGTTTACATTCTCCATATCCCTAGCCATCCCATTAGATCATTAGCTGCACAAGTGCAATACCAAAACACTCAGTCATACAGAGTGCAGAGGCGTAAACGCTTGACAGTAAGTCACTTATGTGATAGGAAAGAATATTTCTGTGTGTCATCTCATACTTATACTCCGTGTTATTGCTTAACTACTCCTCATAGCGGTCGCCTGTTGCGCACCGTATTCTTACTCATTGTACAACATTGCTTTTACTGTTTCTGTTACTGTGGTAGTTCCTTTTTACTTAGTGACATTGTCCTTGGCACCATTTCCTTATGGTGTAAATACACTAGGAGTTCCCTGTGTTTGTGTGTATGACGGTTGTCGTAGCATACGGCAATCTTATTATCTTCCCAATGTGGAGATGTCTTATTCCACTTAGGTTTTATGTGTAGGTTAACTTACCTCACATTCTATCATCATTTGTGATACAATTTACCAAGTATCTTGGTTGACCAAGGATGAGATAACTCATCGGGTCATAAGCTCTCTTGAGCGTTAGTCATTCATGGTGTTCAATGTGTGTTCACATTAATTGCTTTGATAATTATTGCCTTTCAGTGCTGAGCATTGGTTTAGGCTCTGGCTGTGTAGTTTTGCTTGTATGTATATTACCAGGACATCCCATGAAACTTCAAGGGTTTTCTGGTCCCGTTCTCCAATTGGAGGGTATTCTATCACTGACAAGTGAAGGTTCTTGTTGAGGGGTTTGTCTCCACTCATAGGTCTAATGACAAGGTTTGCTATGTTGGTGTTTACACAATGGTTCACCACATGCTTGAGTACATATGGAGTATGCTTACTCCTTTAAGTCGTAATGGTTTGGAAATCTGATTTCCTTATTCCATCACCCCTTGGCAATATCTATTGCGTGGTTTATTGTTATAGTAAGTGGAAGCCTTTTCTAAGGGTTCACATCATCACCGCATTTGTGATCTTCGGTTGACGAGGGGTACCTTCCCTTGGGTTTCTCGTAGTGTCCAAGTGTGGACTAGGCCAATGTTGGCATTATCATGATTCTCATGCCTCTGTGCTACCATTGCTACAGAAGGCATGGCGGTAATTAAGAACTCCGTCAACTGTATACTAGGCTGATGCTCTAGTGACAGTGACATTGAGTTGGCCATTACTCCAAGCCACTCAGAATGTTGGGTTTGAATTTATGGTCCAGTTGTTGATTTCTTGTCGTATGAGGCAATATTTCTTGCAAGTCTTGTTAGTGATGGTGCGGGTTTTGCAACCGTTTAAGGTTACACCACGCATCAGGTTTATGGCCTTAGAGCCATATTGCTGCCAGCTATGCTCTTGCAAGCTGCTTATACATGTTTCCACTCCATGTATACTGTCGTGGGTTGGAGGTATTATTGGGCTCCATGGTAAGTCGTGGCATCACGCTTCCGTTCATAGGAGACCTTCTTAGGCAAATGGTGTTAATAAGTGTCTCTCAGTATCTTAGGGCATTTCCTGTTAAGTGAAATCCCTTCGGGTCCTAACCGAGTGTTCGTTCTAACTTTCGTGCTTTTATCATGTCGCTGTTGTTCGACTGTTGCAATGCAGACACCCTTCAAGGATTGCTCCTGAGTGCTGTTGAAGCATGCCGTTACATCCGGCTAATGTTGATGACATGTTGTCCACTGTACCTTCTTGTGGTGTTGTACTTGAGTTTTCCCCTTTTGGGTCATGACGTCTCCCGTCCTTGGGTAGACTGTTTATGCTTGTTCCTAGTGTTTAAGACTAGGTTTGGTATTCCCTTCAATGATGGAGTATACTTGTGGTAATCTTGGGGTTGCTCTTGGGAATTCTGTCCCGTTTGTTGAGCATCGTGGTGTTCACGTTAGGCGATTGCCTTACTGTGTTTAGGCTGGGTATACCTTCCAGCTGTCATGTATTGTTTGGATTATTTGAGACATATCCAATGTCTATACTTATTAGTCTGTGCTTTTGCACTTCCCAATCCTCATTCCTTATCTTCAGATGGATTCTCTGAGTTCCTTGACACTTGATCGTCTGAGGTGTCCAGCTGTTCTGATTGAACTCACTCATGGTCCGTAGAACGGAGTTGACTACTTCCCGTGTGTCGCACACTACATGTATACATACGTGGGGTACCATGTTGATACGTTACCACTTACCCAACTATATGTCGGGCCCGCAAGCTCCTTCGGAGTGCGGTTGTCCCACATCCCGTAACGGGTATACTCGTAGTGTTCGTCACACGCCTAGGTGAAGTATTCTGTTGCCAACTCCTCTTGTATCATCCTATGATACTCACCATAATGCTGTTGGTCTGGTTTTAAAATCCAAGGTTTTTAAAAGAGGGTTGTGGTTTTGAAAAGAAAATTTTGGGTTTTAAAACAATGGTTCGGTGTTAAAAGAAATCTCTCATGGCATAGCCACGTTTGAGGTCTTGACCAAGTCTAGCCTCTCGCTGACTGGTATGTTCTAAATACAGTGGTGGTGGGGGGTGGGCCGTTAGGCCTTTCCAAGGTTCCTACGTCTGGTTGTTAGATGTGTGATCCTTGGTTGTTTCATTACATTACCGTACATTACTATGTACTTGTAACGTGTGAGCGTTCCTTTACATGTTCATGTTTCTTACTGGCCTTGTTGTAGCAAGTGCGTGGTCTGGTCGTTTTGAGTAATCCTATACCGATCACAGTATGGTTCCGTTTGGTGTTTGTTTAGTCCTTGTTGACCTTCCCTCCCTCGATTTATTGATCTATGATTGGTATACTCGCTCCTTTAGGTAGCTTTCTTGGTGCCTAGACATGGATGTCGTAGATCTGGGTACTCCTCCAATCCTGGAGTTTTCCCACTCTACTTGTTCAGTGTCGTTCCTTGTGCTCGTTCCCACACATTTGTGGTGGTTACTGACCTTCCTCGTTTAGGTACTACGCTTGTATCGATGGGATTGTATCTCATGGTTATTCCTGTAGTTGTCTGAGCTATATTGGCCAGGTATTGCAACCTTAGGGCGTTGTAATTCTGGAGTTAACTGCTCCCGACTATATCCTTAGTCGGCTAGCATACCGTTAGTGGTATTATTCAAGTATTACTATCCCGTAGACTTGTGTCTCGGGTTCCGTTACTGCTCCCTTTTTCATTCCGTTGCACGGTTAGTGCTTCTGTCCTGCTGTTGGTTGACTAGCTAGGTTTCGCGACTGCTAAGCACGTCGCCCCATGTTGAAGTTGTAGCCTCCTCGTGGTTGGAGTGTCATCCTACCGCTATTACGTGCGGGTTGTGGTTCAACCGGGATCCATCTTCGGGACTTCCAGTTCTTGGAATCTACATGTGTCGGTTCTTGTTTACCGTGTGATTGCTTCACAACTGCCAGATCGGGTTTCCCCGAGTATGAGAAGACTTTTCTTCTCTCTGGCGTCCTTTCCCAAGTTATACAGTGGGGTTTGCGGCGGGCGGGACTGGTATTGTAGGTATCCGGTACTCACCGGGAGTTCCTAACTAGCATCTCTCTAATGCTATCACTCAGCCCATAGCCCTAAGCTTCTAATTCCTAACTCGGTATTCCTAAGCTCGGTATTTCCAGTCATCAGAGCGATACTTCGCTCTGATACCACTTTTTGTAACACCCCTACCATTAATACATGCTTACCGTCCAATCTCCTTACACGTCAGATACACGCAGCGGATTTACTTACATACAATGGGTGATACAATGCCGATAACCACCCACGTGGCTAACAAGGCTACTACTACTGCTTACAGCATCGGTCTGATGGACCGGAATCCCGAGTACTACACTTCACAACACATACTCCATTCATCAAGCGAATACTACAAGGTTCCATTCAATACTTACTCCTTCATTAACCATACAATACAAAATACATAACCGAGTTTACTAGGTTCCCAATACCATTACAATGCTTCTTCCAAGTTCATACATACTCACTAAGAGGCTACTTACTACCCGTTCTCACACGCTACTTACTTCTAAATAGGGTGTGCCTCCGGTCTCTTCCTTGACCATATTCGTTTCGGGTACCTGCACACTAAAAAATGTCCCCCGAAGGGGTCAGCTTTCGCCGAGCATGATAACCGCATACCCGCGTACTAGTGAGGGTACGCCGACCACTTGGTCGAATACATGCAGTTCATTTTCATACAAACATACATGCATACATGCTCTTACACACATACAATAGTGCTACACAAACATACATACATACAATCACATACAAGGAATACGATATAAACCATGCAATACTTACTTACCTTCTTCCGAATACACATACTTACTACATACAAAGTACATCTTGTTAGCTTCATTGTCCACCCGGGTTAATCGGGTGGAGATTACTCTTTTACTCGTTACTTCATACATACGCATACATACTCATACATACTTACGGATCCATACTTACTTACTCTTACTCTTACTCAAGTTAAGTCGTCGGGACCTCCGGCCCTGGGGACTACACCGTCCCACCTCCGGGATTTACTTGACTCACCAATCCGGGATGCTACCCATTTAAGGGATTTGGGCCGCGGACCAGTTTAAGAGTCAGGAATTGCAGCCAACCTCTTGTGACTCCGCATCCTCACGCGTGGCCGAAACTATATCGGACTTCTACTCATTCCGGTTTACTCACTTAAGTTAGGAGTTAGGTAGTAGGAATTAGCAGAAGTCACATTCAAGCCACAATAATACAATACAACTCATATACACATCCATACAAAATACACAATATACAAGTACACTACAAAATACAATACATCATCATCATATGTTCATGAATTATACAAACTATTGTTCAAGACAAATATCAAGAACAATGTAAACAAGCACAGGTAGGTGCAATATAGTCCGATTCATGCATTTATCTTATTAGGTGATCAAATAAGCACACAAATCGGGGTAACCAGATTAGGATACAGGGCATGAAGAAATCATACCTTTCACCGTTGTACTTGTATCCCAACGTTCCTCCGGTATTCACAATTCAAATCCTATGATATACATACAACCGAATAATTAATCTAACTATCATTAACTTAATTCGGTTACCCTTACGCTTCCTAACTCATACTTACTAGGTCTTCACATTCTTATACTTACATTTTATTTACTTACTTTTAATTACTTAACAATGGTTTACTTACACATATATGCACGTATGTATAGGTGGGTATACATATACATACATACATATACTAACCATAGTCTTATAGTTTTTTTTTTGTAAGTTTTGACCCGACCGAACTTGCGACCGACCTTGCAAGTTCGGTCCGAGTCAGTAGGTTACATCGGGTGAAAATTCCAGGGCCGACCGACCTTGCAAGTCCGGTCCCAAGGTCGGTCCATTCCAGTAAGTTACTTAACGGAAAAATTTTAGCCCGACCGACCTTGCAAGTCCGGTCGCAAGGTCGGTCCATTCCAGTAGCTTACTCGACGGAAATTTTTCTGGCCGACCGAACTTGCATGTCCGGTCGCAAGTCCGGTCGATTCCAGTAGGTTACAGACGGGAGAATTTTTCTGGTCCGACCGAACTTGCAAGTCCGGTCGATTCCAGAAGCTTTCCCGTCTTTGTAAATCTGGGCTCGACCGAACTTGCAAGTCCGGTCGCAAGTTCGGTCCGGCCCAGTATTTGCATTTTTACTTCTGTTTTCAGTCCCATACTTTACCCATTGTTTCTCCAATCTTCTTACATGTAATCTCACATGTTTAAACACTACCTAGGCCCTTCAAATTGCCTTAGTTCATCCACCAAATGCTTTACTAAATCCATCAATCCACTTACACAATTTCTTCACTTCCCTTCCACACTTACAACAGTTTTTCATCCTCCAATGCTACAGATTTTTGCTCCTACTTCCCCCATGCATATTCTCATCTCCTAATGCCATTTCCAAAGCCTACAATGTATTACCTTACCCTCCAATTCATTCCCAAGCCACTACCATATCTATACCCAAGTCCAACACTCTTGTCATCAATTCTTCCACACTAACTCTTCCTAACTTCTCCAATGTATCTCTATACACTTTGTTGCAGATTTTTGGGTTCTTATTTCCTCCATTACTTCCTCAACTAATGCTACTCCTAGTAGCCAAAATACATCCATTCACTTCCTAGTTGCAACCCATTAACAAATCACACCCAAATCTGTTACAAGCTACTAAACGCTCCCATTATACTCTCCACATACACCTAGTCACTACCTAGGTTGTTTTCTCATCTTGAACACTTAAGCCCTCAAATTCCTAGATAAAATTTGACATAGTCTCCCCTATATTATTAACATTCTCCCATGGTTTCTCTCACACATTAACATCATCTCACCTGTTTATACACAACATCAATATACAAGCTCCCATACACATTTACCAATACTAAAACTCTACTAAAAATTCCTGCACTCAACAACCCAATACCCAACTAAGTTTCAATACATTTTACATGTTTTTCAACGGTTTTAAGCACTTAGATTCTCCTGCACAATACATTACTACACAATACCATTTCCATTACTCATTTCAAACTTCTAAAAATCTGTTACATCCATACATATACAAGGCTACACAAAGGTGAGTACCCTTACCTTGTTTCTCTTCTAATTTCTTTTCTTCCTCTTGCTTCTTCTTTTCCTCTTCCTCTCCTCTTCTCACCGGTTTATAAACCAATTCTAACACTACACCCATAGCAATACACACCATTTCAATACTAAAACTACCCTAACATTATTTAAGCTTTAATGTAGGTTTTAGGGTTTAGAAAATTGCATTACCTTGCAAGGGTGCAAATGAAGCTTGGAGTGGTTCAAGAACAAAGTTTCCAACTCCACCAAGATGCCAAAATCGGCTAGGATACAAGGAGCAACAAAGGTTTTAGTTTTCATTTTCGTTTTGCCCTTGAGGCTAGAAAAGGATGGAGTTTTTAGGAATATTTTTACCTTAAAAGAACAAGGAGAAGGAGGGCCTTCTAATGGTGGTCTTGAAGCTCCAAATGCTCCATACCCATGGAGATGAAAGTTGTTGTTTTCGATTTTTGAAAAGATAGGAATGTAGCTCTTGATGAGAGGATTCCAATGGTGTAGTCTTTATAATTTTTGGAAGAGGTTCAAGAGGGTTACAAGAGGAGAGAAGTAGAGTTTTGTGTGGGTGTTTCCATTTCTCCATGGAAATCGCTGGAGGAGGAAGAAGAAGAGAAAAGAGAGAGTGAGGGTGGGGGTTCACGTGAGAGAAGAGAGAATAGGGAGGAGAGAGAGAATAAAGGTGAGTGAGGTTGTTTATTATTTTGTTTGTTAGTGTATAAGAGAGGAGTGTGTGAGGGAGTGTGAGAGGAGGTCCAAATCGGACACACACACACACACATACCACTTTTACTTTTTATTTTCAAAGTGGACACATTAGTTTTGGTTATTTATGTTTCTACCCCACAACTTCCCGTTTTTGACAGTTTTTACTAATTTCTCGTTTTATTGATTTTATTGGTTCTAAAGCTTCACTAATATTTATTAATGATTATTTAGTTGACCAAAATTGTTACGAGTCTATTTGACCCGCTTAAAGACACGTTTTCCCGGTTACCTCGAAAAACGCGCTTTAAGGTTCGTTAATGATTTTAATCCGTTTTAAGGATCCGTTTTCTTCGGGAGTTGTTCCCATATATTATTTAGGTCTTATCAAACCTTTAGAATCCCTATAATACTCTAACCGAGGTCATACCTCCTATGGTTATTTAACGCTTATTTAGCGTTTTCCGCTTTTAAAGCGTTTCTTTATTTCTTTTGGATTTATTTTTCCTTACCAGTGTTAATCAGGTACCATTAGACCCTTAAATACGTATTAGGTTAATCTTAATCCTTATGTTTAAGTTCGGGGTATTTCAGAATGAAAAAGGATCCTAACAAGAGAAGCATGACAACAATACCAGATTTAACAAAATCCAAGAAAGGGAACCTTCCACTATCTTTCCTTACGCCCATCCCTTCAATGACAGACCAACTGATAACTAACCCAAAACTGATAAGAATACTTGCACGAGCATCTCATCCTAGTTTTTTCGATGGATCGCCCTTGACATCCCACCCACGAAACAAGCCATGTTTAAGATCACCGATGTGCCTATGGGACCAAGAACATGCTTGATGTTTGAAAATCATACACACCTTGTTGATACCTCTTCACCAACTCATCATCCATGACTTTATTGGTTGGTACGAAGCTCCCTTCTCTTAGGCCGAGGTTCTTCGTAATAGCGTCCAGGCTCCCATAAACGTGGCATGTTATGGCCTTTAACACCCACATCCTCCACATAGTTAACCAATACGAGAATGAATCTTCTATGGTCACAAAAACCTCATACATGGTTTTCAGAATGGATGATAGGATGATGAAAATTATTACAGGAAAGAACGAGCTTGAAACCTGCCAAGCAAGACAACATTCATAGTTGACATGATTATTAATTGATAGTGATGAATAAAAAGTATATTTTTCTTATCCAGGGACAAATTGGTTTTAACCACTTACTTTAGGATATATAGGGATTCCATAGAAGAGGCAAAGTTGTAGAATGGTAGCTATGCGCCAAAATGGAAGGAAATATAAGGGGAAAAGGCCCATCCATGCATAGGCCAGGCGTTGAAGAAGCGACAATTTACTCGAAAGTCGATAGAATAGTGGACAAAACCTTGATAAACCAACTTCAACCAGTCCAGCAGACCATCTTGTCCCTTGTGTCAAAGTTTCATTCAAGGTGTTCACAGTGGTGCCTAAGAATTGAGCCCTTGGTGGGTCATAGTAAATAGATTTCCATCATTTGATGTGTAGTGTGAAACCTGTGAAGAAATCCTCTACCAAAGAGTGATACATAAAACCAACTTACACTCAAAAGATAAAAAAGAGTCGGACACACATAAAAAAAATTCCAATTTATTTTATCCACATATATACATTAGTAAAAGAAAACAAATAGTAGTAATTAGTCCAAGCCTTCAATACAAATTATATTAAAATTAAGATGAATATCCAATCAATAATTTAAATACTAACCTCATCTCCCCATTTTGTCTGAACTTCGTATTTGCAAGAGGCTACAACCCGAGCCTCTTCTTGTAGGTGAAAGGGTGGATTTCTTGTTGCTGTTAAATGCTTTTGGCCTCTAATCGTTTTGATGAGCTCATTAGAGGAACCAAAATAACTCCTCAAATCCACCAGATTGTTAAGCCCTTTTCAATCCGCATAATCAACAATTTTTCTTAGTTGATTCATGTAGTAGTACATAATCGATGGGAATTCAGAAGAGCATTACTGAGAAAAGAAGGTTTGATGGTCAACTTACCTTTCATATAACTATCATACAATGCAATCCTTTTGATGAAAAACCCAGTCCCAGAAAGAACAGGTCCTTGCAACCCGTCAATCCCTTGCCAAAACACCTATAATCAACCAATAACTATATCTCAATTTACAGGTTTAATATCATCATGAATGTTTAGAACTTTATCTGAAATGGAATTAATTTTCAATGAGCGAAAATGTAGAGGGAGAAGAAAAATTACCTTGAAAGCTATCTTAACACCACTATCATAGATGTCGCTCTTGCTAAGGTTATGAAATTTTTGCGGAAACTGAACAAAAGCCAATGTAGGAGAGATGTCTGGATCTAAGTGGAAGCAGATTGCTTGCTTGATCGATGTGGGATCACTAAAGTACATATCACATCTAATACAAGCACGATCGGAGAATTGCTCAGTAAGCTCGAAACTCTGAGCTGCAAGTGAGGTGAGGATGGCATTAGAGTGATTCATGGTTCAGGGTTATATGATGAATTCAATAATTAAGATGTAAACATATTTGTATGTACACACATACACAAATTATCAACTGAAATACATACTAGAGTGTTGAAGGCACCAGCTTTGAAGTGGTGAGGATGAGAAGGTCTCTTCTCACGAGCAACATACACGAGCAGAGGCATTGTAGAGACTTTGTCCGGATTGAAATTGAATGATTCCGATCCCATGGATGTGTAGTTGTTGTTGATAACCTGTATGATTACCAAAAAGACCGTCATTTATTAAGAGCATGCGTCTTTTGGTTTTATGCTATTTAGTTGTTTCAGAATGGAATTAGTTCTAAAAAAGAACCATTGAGATTATGAAATGGACCATTAGAAAAGAAAAATCACCTCGACAATGGCTGGGTGATCCCGTGAGGACTTGGTCTTTGTCTTCCTCATCAGATTGTTCTGCACACGCTCCTTAAAAACGTCATATTTCTCCTACCAAATTCAGTTTATCGTTGATTTGAGCAATATACAAAGGTAATCCTCCCAATTTGGTCAAAGTCAGGCTGACCCCAATAATAAGATATAGCACAGCACACAATTAAAATTCAAGGACACTGAGACAGAGCTAATCAATTACTTTAATTTGCTTTCTTTCCTTCTTGAATTCAGCAGAAATCATCATATTTATGTCGGTTTCTTCCTCCTCGAAGTAGACTTCTGGGCATCTCGTCTTCAACCCGTATTCCCTGCAGAACGGTACCCACCAAGTAGCAAAGCTCCATGCCTCTTTGGCAACGTGAAGGGTAACCTCAGCGCCACCATCGTCGGAGAGGTACACGTTCAGCTTGTCATGTGGGTAGTCAAGCGCCATGGCTGATATCAAGGTATTCATCACCTCTACAGTCGGCTCCTTCTCCGGGTCAGCCGTGCAGATGAACACGTCGACGGCAGGTAACCGAGCTTCGTAATTCTCTTTGCCGCCTAATTCGCTTGGGAGATTCTCGATGAAGACTGACCGGGTTACCGGCGTCCACCGGAATGATTGCTCCATTAGCCACATTAGGAAGAGAAGAAGTTCGGCGAGGAAGAGGAAGGAGGGAATAATGTTGCTGCTGCCGGAGAACAGAACTTGGGTGGCACGGTGGTAGAGGAATAGGGAAACGGCCAGGGAGTGGATTATGATGTGGGTTCGGTTTAGGATCCATGTGAGCTTGTTGACATGCAGACGGTGGAGCATGGCTGCTTAGACTAGCTAGCTTAGCTGACTGCAGACACGGTTCTCTTGGATGGGGCAAGTAGAAATGCAAAAATTGGAATAATACTTGATATTAATAGAAATGCCTGTGTGGTTGTGTGAATATATAGTACTTATTATTACAGACCGCAAAACAGAAAAATGCCAAATTAGTGAGCGCTGTGGCTTTGCATGTGCAAGCTTATTGGTGGGGAGTCGAGAGGTCCTCAAAATGAATACAAGGGCCCGTTTGATAGAAGCAGAACGTGAGTTTTCTGCATTTCGTGAGTATGGGACGGGACATTAGCATAATTTGTAGCAGTAAAAGCTTCACTGATTGCCCCTCACCCACATCTATCAAAAAGCTACTCAAACCTGCGTTTACAATTTTGCTGGCATTAAGCTCAATCCCATCATTGTAGACATTACCAGAATACCCTTACTTTTCATGTGAAATCGTACATACGCATTCAACATCCTTGACACAACCAGTATTGGAAACGGGCAAATTTTTTTCAATCCAGCGGGCGCAGGAGCTTCATCGAAGCTTTCACCGGTTACTGCTTTCTACTCATCCACAACTGGGTCGATGCCATCCAGCTGGTGTACGTACAACTCCATTACTACAAACCCAAGCAGGTTGAGACATTGAATACGCTCCATCACTACAAACCCAAGCAGGTTGAGACATTGAATACGCTGTTCCAGAGCGAAGGGTATATTCACCACAACCATCAGAAAAGTGGTAGATTTGCAGTGGTTGCGCATCTGCTTAGATATCAACGATGGATACTCAATAAATTTCAACTACCAGACGTACTTCCACTGCGGTGAAGTTATTTGCAAGCTCAAACTGAAATACCCCAAACTTATAAAACATGGATTAAATATCTAATCACATTAATTAAGGCCTAAACATGCCTTAAAAGTCAACTGAGAACAACAGTGGTCAACACAAAACGAGATGTTGCACCCTTTGACTGTTTAGGGTAGATAAATACCCAAATGAACTACTTAGGACCTAAAAATTTGTCCTAAGCATATTAACACATTACTAAACATATTACAATTGTTGGGAAACACTCCAACACAAAGAACAAGTACTTTCATGCTTCAAGGTCAAAAAGGGCAAAAATGTGCTCTAAGAAACCTTAAAGGTCTAATGACCTCTAAATGATATAAAATTGAATTACATGATCAAATATCATTTAAGGAACACAACAAAACCGTTGTCAAAGAAAACAGAGCTCAGAAACACCTGGCGACACAAAATGTGCACTAAAACTCCTTAAAGCACGTTTTTGTGTAATCGCCTTTTAAATTGGTTTTAAATGAGCTAAAAGGTTATAATTACCTTTAAATATAATAAATATCATATTATATGATATTAGGAATTTAATTCCAGAAATTTACGAATTTTTACAAATTTAATATTTAAATATTAATAAAACCCTAATGTGGGGCCCGTTTGGGTCAACATTGACTAAGTTGGTCAATGTTGACCATTGACCACGAAACTACATAAAATCAGATAATTAAGTCTCTTAACAGACCAAGAGACAAGTCCCATGTGACAATTAAATGTAGTCCTTTACTTTTACATAAAATAACAAAAAAGACAAATTTTACCTTATAAAACAAAAAAGTGGGCTCCACTTACCTTACCCATGTGAGCCAGCCGAATTGGAGCCTCCACTTGCTCCTCTTCCTCCTTGCATTTCGGTGCTCCAAGCTGGTACAAGACAAGAGATGAGTCACCTTACAATAAATGAACTAAAGTAACATTATTTATCTCCATTTTCATTTAAAATTGGCTCCAATCATGCCCCACCTTTGTCAATCAAGGACGGCTGCCTCCTTGCCTTGTCTCCACCGAATTCTCCTTCAATTATCAGCATCAATCAAGCATTGATGAGTCATCAAAACAATAATGTCCTAAAATATTCAAAAAAGTGCTTTAAGGCAATATTAGGTCATCCTCCTTCATTTCTCCTCTTCAGCCGAGGTTGCTATGTCCTTGAGCTCCCTTTGGCTCCTCTCCACCGTAGGTAAGAGTTCCAAGCACCATTGATGAGATCTCAAGCTCTAGGTAAGCTCCTAAGGCATAAAAATGCCCATTTTCTTCATCTTTCTTCCTTTTCGATTGATATACACTCCAACCTTTTATATACATCTATGTAGAGTGTTTTGGAGGTTAAAGGAAGTGTTAGTTTCGGCCATAACCAGATCTAAGGAGGAAAGTTCAAGTCTTGACCATTTAAGGTAAAAATGTGCTTTAAGCTCATATCTTTTGATTCCCTTCAAGTTCGGCTGTGAAACTTTGGTCCTAGCCTTATTTTCTTCTCCTTTTCATGTGGAATCAGTGGTAGCCATTTGGAGCAAAGGTGGCCGAGATCCAAAGGAAATACCTTTTAAGGCATTTTTCCAAGGTAAAACCTAATAACAAGGTAGCTTGTTGAGATCTAGCTATTTCCTATGTCAATATGGTGGATCTAACACCTTGTGGTGTGTTTGATTCAGGCCGAAACCATCTTGAACTCTCCTTGCATTCTTAAGGTGATTTTTGCCTTAAATCTTACATTAAATTACTTCTTATGGTTAGATCTTTCTTGGAGACTAACTAGGCCTTGGTTTCTGTTTGAAAACATGTAAAACAAGCTGTGGTGAATTTCTCCTTAAGGTGGCGAACCCAAACAAGGCTTTACCTAAGCTAAATCAAGGTATAAATCACTTAAAACCTTAACTTGATACATTAACACAAGTTTAAGTGTGTGTATATTAATTGCCGTGAGTGAATGATTAAAATAAGGTCTTGTTTGACCTTAAAATGTTTAAGGAATGGTTTAATAAATTTTATAACTAATTAAACAAGCATAATTGTCAAATTTAAGACATTATGTGGAAGTTTGGTAATTAAATGAAAATTCTATGGTGAGGCCGAGAATTTATATGTATTTTGGGACATTTATGTGTAATTATTTTGCAAGCCAATGTTTGTAATAAGGCCATGTATTTTAGGCCATTTTATTTATGCATTTACAAGCTTTTAATTAAGTTTAAGTAGTATAAATGCATTACCGAAAATAAATGGGGTATTAAGTGTAATTAAATTAAATTTGGGGGCTTTAGAATAATAAGGCCAAAAATGAGAGGTAAAATGGAGTTAAAATAAAGTTTATAAGATTTTGTAAAGTTTTGGGGTTAAATGGTGATTTCTAGAAAGTATGAGTACTAAACCGTAATTATAAGGAATTGTTGGTCAAGGAAATATTAAGGTGGTCAACCTTGACCATATGCTAGGTTTTGACCAAAATAAATAAGTTAGATAACTTATTTAAGGTGTTATAATAAGATAAGTATTTTATGGTAATATTTTTATGACATATGTGGTAAATATGTTATTACCAAAAATAAAGGGTGTACAATGATATTTTAAACACCCATGGGCTATTAAGATTGTTTAGGAATTTATTGGGTTGTTTTTGGAATTAAAATATACTATATATGTATAATATATAGTTATTATGTCATTATGACACTTTGGAGAAAAATAGATGGTGGAATGGTAAATACCAAGAGTATATGGGTTAATAAGGATATTATAACCCTTTGGTGAAATTTGGAGATTTTTAGAATTATTTAAGAGTATCTATTGAGATATGTGTATAAGATATGATTTTAATGATATGGTAAAACTATATGTTATAAATAGGGCCAAATGGCAACTATAGAATAGCACAAGGGCTGTTCGAAATTTACAAAAAAATAACCATAGGTTATACTCTTTTATAAGTTAGAAATGTTATATTGAATGGTATATATAACATGGTAAAAAGAAAGGGGTGATTTGGTAAATAAAGGAAATTATGGTTTAAGGAAAAGTATAAGGTTTAATATATGCCTATGAGGCAATATACAATAGTTTTGTATAAAAACTATAGGTTATGAGTTAAAGGAAATAAAAATATCATATCAAATGGTATTAGTATTTTGGTATAACATTACATAATGTTATGTGGTCAAAAAGGGAATTTAAATAAATTCAAGGGATATACCGAATTAATAAGAGTTGGAAAATGAATTTTAGACTATGGTCTACAATGTCATAAATGTTATGACAATTATATGGTATTAAGGTGGTTTAATGGAATTAATATAAGGAAGGGTACTCACATAAAATAATGTGACAAACTATAAATAAATGGGATTTATAAACTAAGGTGTTTATGGAATAAACCATAGGAGTTGTAATTATACAACATAAAATGCTACATGTTAGGATAATAATCTTAATATAAGTTGTACAATATGATACAACTAATGGGAATAATCATCTAACAAAAGATGATAAAAAGTAACATGAAATATAAGAGTTTATTAAACTCATGAAACTTACCTACGTGGTAAATATATACATACACAAGGATAGTGTATATAAGGTGGACATATATTTTGGAAACCATATGATTTAATGGTGGTGGTTATTTAAAAAAAATATAGTTACAAACTATATGTTATGAGTTTTTGGGATGCAAATACTAATTGCTAAAGATAATGAATTATATAATACATGGTATGATAAGGAATGGTGGGAAAATAATACAATATGGAAAAAAATAATACAATATAAAATAATCATGCATGCATACATGCAACTATAGGTTATATACCTAAACTAGATGGTGGATAAGATTTAAAAGAAATACGACGAATTAAACTTAACAGTTGAAAAGTATGACGTATGAGTTTTACGTAACAAAACCGTCTGTTTTAGAGAAACCCGTAACAACAACTGTAGAAAACAGGGGTGAACTGTCGGGGTTACTTATTATTCGGAAATACCGGATGTAGTTAGTCATGGAGACTGACTTATAGTTTTATTACCGTTTAGAGTATACTTCTGACAAGGACGCTTGACGAGCTAACGGACTACACGGAGCGTAGGATCTTGCTGATTCATACTCCACCGTAATACAGTCAGGGTGAACGGTATGTAAAGGGGTTTGCCGAGTTGACCTAAGGTTGCTCCTTGGGCTCGGATTTGGTTGATATAACTTGTATGTTGTTATGTGTCTCTGGTTGTCTCTGAGGGCTTCCTCAGTTCAGGCTTCTGTGTGATCTGTGATAAGATCGTTTGTCTGAATGTGTTAATTAATATGCATGAATTGTATATTTATAGCTGCTTATTATTTACTGTTGTCGAGTTAACAGTATTGGTTCGTATATATGAACCTATATATATAAAACGAACTAGCGGCTATGGTGCTATCTTATATGAAATTGTAACACCCCAACATACAACAACATACTTAACATTAAACTGCAGCGGAAAATACACATCATCACATAACTTAACTCATCGGTGTTACACGCCGTTAACCACCCACGTGGCTAACAAGGCTAACATTTACACAACTGTATCGGTCTGATGGATTAGATCCCCGAGCAACTACACATTACTGTCTCCTTTATCAACACCAACATTCATTATACAAATACCTTCCTACTGTACCGAGTATTTACAACTAATGCCGAGAACAATTTCGGTCTTACTACACCTACAGGTTACAAGTGATTACATCAATTACCCGTACGCAACAACTACCCCGTCCTACTCTCGAACGGCTCCAGCTCCTTGTACCTGAAATAGAAAAGGAAAGAAAGGGTGGCCCCCCAGGGGCTCAGCACCTTTGCTGGTATGGTAATCCCGCAGCCCACATGCTACCGGGCCACGCACAACTATTTGTCGTCTTAGCATGCAGTTGATTACATTTAAATCAAGCATGTGAAACATAAACTCACGACACAACACATTTCACCCCAATGGGCTTAACAAAAATAACTCATCCATACTTAACCAATCACTCTTTGAGTTCTTCCACCCTATAGTATTTCTCCTCTAACGGAGCTATTTCCTCAATAGACGACACTTACCCACTATCGGGTTTCCACAAACGTCCCTTTTACATACTAGGAATCATATCCATGATCCTCATATTTCACTTCTAAGCGACATATAACATCACATCACAATAACCTTGCAACATACAAATAACACATACATAACGGGTACGGATCTCTTAGGAACCGGCCCAAACATAGTTAATACACTGGTGAGCCTAGGGAATGATATCACCCCCATGTTAAGCTCGTTATAACAAAACTCATTACCGCCCTAATAGTCGGACGAGTAACTTACCTAAAGATGGACCGGATTTAGTGACCCGAACTCACCACACAAACACATGTTCCCCCTAAACCGATCATAAGTCAGAATAGCTAAGCTTTGGGATAAGCTAATGGGAGATCATAACCCGTGAGGGAAACAACCATAACAGAGAGAAGGGTAAAGCTAAAAAGGATACCCACTCCCAAACAACGCGCGACCGGCCTAACCGGATTCCTCACTACTGTTAGTACATACTTACTTTTAGTTATTAGTTAGAACCCCACTACGGAGTCTATCGTACCTACACAACATACAGTATTACTTTTGGGTTAAGCATACAAGGGAGATCCCTACATTCACACACACACATACCACACATTTAACTCACGCATAGCCGTGGTTAGAACGCCCCATGGTTCGGGTCGTTTAATCCGAATACCAAACTCTCCTGTGATCCTAGACTCAGTTAGCTAAGGTTTAACACTTTCGAGGTTAAATGGTATCGGGAACTAAACACGCCACGTGTATGAATTACTATAAACTCATTACATGTTTTATCTTACAACGTGGCAAACATACAGAAAAACACATTGGCATACAAGTCGGTGTAATCCGGTAGGACACAGGTTGCAAGAAAACCATACCTGTCACCAACGTCCACTCTAACGTGTCGTCTTAAGTTTCTTGAACAGTTCTTGAACAACTGGCAACATTACATTTACTTTTATCAACATCGGGGTAACACGTTTGTTTAAAGTCTAACGCTCATAACTTACCCTCGTTAACTAGTTAAACAACTTGACATTTTTAACTTGTTTTACTTTCACATTTTATTACAACTTTCCACCCACTTGGTTGTCTTTATATCACATCTAATATGTCCTTAACATCCTTACAACATCATTACTTATCAATCCCCATCTTTACACATCATTTTTATACCTTAAACAACATTTTTAGAGTGGTCCGGGACTTGGTCCTTACCTTAAGTCCCGGATCAACACTTACACAAACTCACGGTATGTTTTGATAGGGTGGTCCGGGACCTTGTACTCACCCTAAGTCCCGGACCAAGACAGTCTTGTACTCTCGGCTACATTTAACAGGGTGGTCCGGGACTTCATACAGGTCCTAAGTCCCGGACCAGTCTAGGCAAAAACTCTCGGGTGATTTAAGGAGGGTGGTCCGGGTCCTTGTACAAGACCCAAGTCCCGGACCTAAAACTATGTAAAACTCTCGGCCTATTTTGCACCCCTGGTCCGGGACATGACCCATGACTTAGGTCCCGGACCCAACCTACAGAATCGACGTACTTGCAATTTTTCAAGTCCTGCTGCTTAAGTTCTTTACACCCATCATGTGTATAAACTTCCCAATGATCTTAGGTACACTCTTATACTTAAAACTTCACCAAATATACACCACATTACAACATAGTGCACAATTTAAATTGCACAGCACTTAGGCTCTTAGAATGCATAATCTTAAACACTGAATTTCCCACAATATATTTGCCTTTGACCTGCAAATGCACACAACAATACGTATGTCCTTTACTAGTCTCTTTGGGAACAATTTTTTAAGTCATTTACCATTGGCTCTTTAGGTAGTTTCAGTAGACAACATAAGTTCATTTTCCAAAGGAATTATAAGCTATTTTTGATTAGCATAATTACCTCCTTTCCTCACAACTTCTTTCTTGTTTCAGAAATCGGTAAGGATTTGCTTGCTTGTCAACTTAGAACTTGAAGAGAATTTGGAAATGTGTCAAGAGAGGACTCCACCCAGTCCTTGAAAGGTTGGAATGAAGCTAGAACAAGGCAATACAAAGACACCATTTAAGACAATTTTCGGACAACACAAAACATGGAGGAAACATCATTTTTCTTTGAGTTTCCTTACCTTGAAACAATGGAGAACAATAATATGTGAAAAGATGAGCTCAAGCTCCTTCCATGGAGATTCCTCTTGGCACCAAAATGGAGCTCTTGAAGATTTGAAAGGACCAAGTTGAAGAGCTTGATGAGACTAAGAGATTGGTGGTCTTAGTTTTTGATTTGGACAAGTGAGCTAGGAGTTACAAGGATTTGAAGTTGTACGTTGGTGGTGTGCTGGTTCAACCGTGAAAGAGAGAAAGGAGGAAGATGGGATACGTTGAAATTGAGCAAATGAAGGAATGAAGAGGATTCACTGATTGCAAATGCTTTTGAAGATATTAATTGTTTACGTAAAGCAAATAGTGCTTTTTAATTACTTACTTATTTACTCAATCAGTTAGCAAGGGTGGTGACTCACCACATGCAAAACCGGCCCCCATTTAACATAAGGGGTTACTTAGTCTTTATTGCTCAATTAAATTACTCATGTTAACATATGTTACAAACTAGCTCATTTAGTTACTATTCATAATAACAAGGCACATAAAAGTGAGATTTTTGATTTCCCACTGATTTAAACTTCCAAATGTGATACTAAGTAGTACACATATTAATTAAAGAGTAATGATGGACATTTAGCCATTCAAAACCCATTTACAAGACAATTTTTCAAAAACGTGCTTTAAGACTCCTTAAAGCACATTTTGTGTTTTAACTTGTTTCCAAGCTCGGTTTCCCTTGGTAATTGATTTAATAAGCTCATTAATATATAAGTAAGGTCTTGGTAAGTTCATTAAGCCTTAACCAAGATTATCCCAAGCTTAGAGCATATTTTGCCCTTATTGCCTTTAAGGCATTTTACTGTATTTACTGTCTTTTAAATTGTTTACTAATGTTACTAAGACTCTTTTTAGTCTTAACAATTTATTATTTAATATTTAAACAACTCATTAAGGTTTGGGGTATTTCAGAAATATAAGGAACGTAAGTAAAACGTTGTAGCACTATGATAATAACACATACATATTATCTGAGACTTTTGTACGGAGCATTGGCCTTTTCTATACGCCGCTCTCGTATCTAACACTGGATCCCGAGTTTACAGACTCCGGATTGGACTAATGACCTTAGTCTGCTGTGTTAGAAAATTTGGTAATGCGATGCGATGGTATAATTAATAAATTAAAGGAATGGAAGTAAAGCCAAGAGGATGTGGCTCTTGGTGCGCGCTGTGATCACAAAAATGATACCAGGATGTCCGCGTACGGGTCCGTAAGTATCAAGAAAATTTCCCGTGAGCTAGAGTGGCTCGTTGGTCGGAGACTCTACCGTTGGAGTGGCTACTGCCGTGGGTGACCCGCCATAATATATGGGTAACTAGAGACATGTCGTTTTAACGAGACATTGTCACTAGGTATAACTGAACAACTAAAACAATTGAGACTTATACAGTGGCGAACAATACCATGGACGAGACTTAATACTTGTTTATATTCTCGTTGTTTCGCTTTGTTGTTCATTGGTTATACTTGTGGTTATTTTATTGTGTGTTGATGGTTGGATGGAGCCTACGAGGCTAAAGTAAATTAAATATGAAAACTGTACGCTACGGCGAATGTACATTGTACATTATATTGTTATTACTCGATACATTCGATATATAAATGTTGTATGGAATATTAAATGAATGTTTGGATATTTGGATGGATGGTTGATTGTTTATGGATACTTGGATGGATGGTTAAATTTATTATGCATGTTTATTACAGTATTGAATATATCTGTAAAATGGAAAAGCATGAAACCAATCTAATAACAAGATGGTTAAAATGACAAGTGACCATTAGGGTCCAGGCCCGGCATACTCAGCGTCTATCGCTGATACTACACCATTACAGGTTGTTGATCATTGTCGGAGCTGAAGAGCAGGAACAGGGTAGTTGGAGATGTTGTACAGCAATGAAGATGGTGTATGGTCTTATAGTAAGGTTGTGTATTTTTAGGATTGGGTAGATGCTCACTTGTCGATGTTTATGATTTATGGATTTAGTATGATGTATAGGAGTTTCTCGTTATCACTGCGGTTAGCAGTTTGTTATTTTGGAAGTTGGATGTAGTTTGGCTACGTTACTCGCATGGGCGAGTAATGGTCGGTGACACCCGAGTGAGTTTTGTAGTTGTTTATTTTCCGCTGCGAGACGTTTTAATTATTGCTACGTGAGGGATTATATCGTGATTATGGAGAGGGGTGTTACAAAAGTGGTATCAGAGCGGAGTACCGCTCTGATGACGAGATAATAGGTTAAGACAGTGAGCTTAGGACTTGGGAAATTATGGGAAACATTTGGGAGTTACGAGACGATTAGTCTTAGGAAGATATTGTGTCTAGAAACGCAATTGCGTGACAGGTTAGCCTTAAGGCAACTTAATATCTATTGGTTGTGTACGGTAATTTACCGAGTATTTATGTGACATACTGTACTACAGATGTCTGGTGGAACTAGAGGGCGTGGTACTGGAAGAGGTGGAGGCGGTGACCCCGGCATTCCAGGAGTTACTGAGACGGTTGCAGCCGTTCTTGCACAGCTGGGTACTCAGATAGGAGGAGCACCAGCCCACCCGCCACAGCCCAGGGAAACGAACTGGCTGAAGTCAATTAGCGAGAACCGACCACCTACATATTCTGGGGAACCAGACCCCGTAGCTTTGGAGCGTTACATTGTTGAACATGAGAAAGCATACGAAGCTTTACAGGTACCTGACGACAAGAAGGTCGCCATTGCTGCCTTCCATCTGAAGGATGCAGCCAGTACTTGGTGAAGAGTGGTCAAGGACCATCACCTGGCTACGCCCAACTTTTCATGGGCTGCCTTTGTCGAGTTGCTGAGAGGGAAGTACTACCCAGCACATCTCAAACAGAAGAAGCGCCAGGAGTCAGAGACACTGACCCCAAGGGGTCTGACCGTGGATGAGTATTACGCTCGATTCATTGGTTCGCTGGACTCCTTTCCCGGTGTGGATTACTCAGAGACCGTGAAGGTCGAGAAGTTCCGAGGAGGACTATTATTTCGCATTCAGATGGCGATGGGTGCTACCCTCTACACTACCATCCAAGTACAAACATGAAAGCCATAAAATTCGTTACTTACTACATTACCAATTAACTTCGTGAGAACTTACCAAGGAGATTCCAGGAGTGTTATGAGGCTGCCTCGAGGACGGAGCTAATGCTCCAGACTCGGGAAGAGACTCTCGGGGCCAAGAAAAGGAAGAACCCTGAGGGAGAGTCCGAGGGTGGAGGAGCATCTCCAGGCGAAAGCCAAAAGAAGGGAAAGTAAGGACTTATTCCATTTCAGATTATTTATCATATTAAATACCTTAGGAATGCTGACCTGAAACCTTAAATAGGAAATTCTTTCCAAAAAAAGGGCAGCAGGGTCACCAGGGAGCAAAGGGAAAAGAGCCCGTCCTTTGGTTGACCGGCCCAGCACCTTCTAAGGGTGAGAACACCTACCTCTTAAATTGAATTGTGACCTTAACCTTTAAATCATCAGATTGTAACTTAAACTTAATTACTACCATTAGGCACCAGACAGCCCCCGCACCATTTTTACTGTAAGCGTTGTGGGAAAGACCATCCTGGGGTCGATTACAAAGGCCGCAAAGTTGTCTATCGGTGCTGCAAGAAAGAGAGCCATAGGGAATTCGAGTGTTGGATGAACCCAGAGAGCCGTAATTACAGGCCACCAAAGAATACTCAGAAGACCTCAGCTGGAGGATCTGGAGTACCACGAGGCGGTCAGGATGGCCAGACACCTACTGATGCTGAAGCCTATAAAGGCAAGGAAGTAGATATGGCATGAGTACCCTAACTCCATGAGACCGCTGGTGGAAGACTTTGCTTATTTACTATGTTGTGTACTTACCTTGGATGTTAGACAGATTTATGTTACAAGTATGTGGGAGTGTGTCAATGACCACTCGCCTTTTGTGTAAGACTTTGGGATTAGTTGTGTGTACTCAGTACCAATAAACTTTAAACCTTGACGGAAAATATATATATGAGCAGGATGTTAATGCTTACATTATCATGTAGCAATACTCAAATGACGAAGAGTCAATGAGACCGGGAATTACTGAACCAGAATTTCCACCTGCATGACGCACTTGCTATTGCAAGCGCTATGACAAGAAAACCACTGAAATTTCCATCTGCCTTGCGCACTTGCTACAGCAAGTGCAACGACAGCAACAGTAACAGCAACTGCAAATGCAACTGCAACAACTACTACTTTTTAGTCTTTTATTATATGTACAAAAAAAAATGTTTTTCAAACGTTTTCATACAAACCCTGAGAATAGAAACCTATGCGACTACGGAAGAACCGTTAGTTCAACCACAGCAACTGGGAAATTATACAACCACTGCGATTGTAAACCACACCAGTTTAATTATTTGGGGACTTTCAGACATGGCTTATTAGCCAAATACCAATAGTGTATACCGGCATTTAATGCTAATCACTACCAGTGATAAATGTTTAGTCCTTATGGACAAGCATACCCTTTGTAGATGCACCACCGTCAGTGAGGATGGTTGGGAAGTGGAGAGCCAAGTTGCTCAAACTATTATGCAATCTGCAATATATCCAATTAAACGAATAAGGAAACAAATATGAACTATGGAGGTGATATGATCATGATAAACAGGAAGAAAAGGAATATGTATTGTACTCAGTGAGACCGAGTTAGGAGAACCGGGTTTGCTAAATGTAGCACGGATTTTACTTACACCGAGCTAAATAACGCCGGTTAATGACACGAATTACTACTGATGCCTCCAGGGCAATAGCACTTATTACCAAATAACCGATACCATGAACTATTAAAAAAAAAGGGGAAGAAGAAGAGAAAAGAAAACAGGATATCCATGAAAGGGAGATTGACAACAGAATACTTCACAACAACCGTGTGACAGACATTACCAGTTTGCTAAACGAGTCATGGGACGACCGCACTCCGTTAGGAGCATGTGGGCCTGACAGACTTATTTATGAGTTAGTCGGGTAAGTAGTAATGTATCAGTACGGTACCCCATGCAAGTAGACAAGTAGTGTTAGGAACGCGAGAAGTAGTCAACTCCGTACTACAGACCGTAAGACATATTACCTCGAAGATGGACGAGAAGAGCCGCAGTTAAACCAACGGGCTAGAAAAAAAAAAGAGAACCTTCAACAGAGAACAGTAGACAGTATACAGTGAAGACAGGGAAACAATTCAAGGACAGGAACCCAAAAAAAATAGGAAAACCCATTATGGACGAAAAATATGTAAAATCCTCATAAGGATCAAGCAAATGCTTGCAATCTAGAGGAAATCTACCAGATGATATGGACATAAACGCGTGACTACGCAAGGAGAAAAGATAAAGCTATATGATAGCAGATACCTTAAGCAAAGAACAATGGATTTGGAATGTACCACTCCCAGGATAATTCGCACATCTTTTCTGTTTGACTCATTGGATATTAGCTGTTGAGCGTTTACGCCTCTGCACTCTGTATGACTGAGTGTTTTGGTATTGCACTCGTGCGGTTATTAATCTAGTGGGAACGCAGAAAGATAAAGTGGATATCAACAGGAGTGTGTAAAAAAAAAAGAACTACAACAGTGTGTTACTCCGGAACAAAACCACCAGGAGACACGGATGACGAACATCATCTTTGTGGACATTTAGGCTGGTACGTCTTAGTATTACAAAGACAAGTGCAAAAAGCACTAAGTACTAACAGTAGCCAAATGTCATATTACATCTCAAACTGAATGTCAGTGAGAGAAGACACACGCATGTATGCTAGTGATCCAAACAAGTGGATTCACAGCAATAAAAAAAAAGAAAGGCAAATTGAGCCTATGTTCATGGGTCTGCACCTCATACGGAGCGAGTGGGCCCATTAGAATGAACTTGGGAGAGAGCACAAATAGATTAGTGCCTCACCCTTTATGTATTGTGAAGCCCAGAAGGGCTAGAGTCATACCCGTCTCTCTGATATGAGGATAATCCACGAGTTGGTAAACTCTTCGAGAGCCAAGTATCCAGCGCTCCTTGTTGAGCGGCTGTAAAATACTTGTGGGGTACGGGGGCGTAACCCTTTTTAAGGGGGGTAGAGCCTCTTGGCTGTGCACATGTGTGCACTAAATTTTGTTTGATTAGTATGCATTGCATACAAAGAATTGGTGGTGTGCGGGGCATACGAGGTTTGTTTGGTTCATATGTGAATTGTTTCGTATGCATGGCATACAGTGAATTGGTTTTGTTGGTTATGGTTGGTACGCGGGGCGTGCGTTGATTGGTTTGTTTGTGTGTAATGTACACTTGTATGTATGTATCTTACGAGATACTTGTATGAATGTTGTGTTTACACCATGAGTGTGACACTTTTCTTATGCTATTTGTGATATGTATTCATATTGCTTTATAGAATGATTACATATGGTATCACCTAGATACGAAATTAATCATTAGATATGGAATTCGGAACAATGGAATATTATGGACACCTCAGGGAGGTTGTCAGGGTTGGTAGAACTGATAGGAAATGATGGTGCTGATGGATCACCTATATCCATATATGATTGAACTAACGCCACAAAGTGATGGCTATGTGCTGTATAGGAACAACACAATGTGTGTAAATGATATATCACATAGATATACATTATGGGAATAATGGGTAGTTATACATTTATATACTTACCTATTGGATTGAGAGACTTCGGGACGAAGTCTTCTTAAGGGGGGTAGATTGAAATACCCCAAACTTATAAAACATGGATTAAATATATAATCACATTAATTAAGGCCTAAACATGCCTTAAAAGTCAACTGAGAACAACAGTGGTCAACACAAAACGAGATGTTGCACCTTTTGACTGTTTAGGGTAGATAAATACCCAAATGAACTACTTAGGACCTAAAAATTTGTCCTAAGCATATTAACACATTACTAAACATATTACAATTGTTGGGAAACACTCCAACACAAAGAACAAGCACTTTCATGCTTCAAGGTCAAAAAGGGCAAAAATGTGCTCTAAGAAACCTTAAAGGTCTAATGACCTCTAAATGATATAAAATTGAATTACATGATCAAATATCATTTAAGGAACACAACAAAACCGTTGTCAAAGAAAACAGAGCTCAGAAACACCTGGCGACACAAAATGTGCACTAAAACTCCTTAAAGCACGTTTTTGTGTAATCGCCTTTTAAATTGGTTTTAAATGAGCTAAAAGGTTATAATTACCTTTAAATATAATACAATATCATATTATATGATATTAGGAATTTAATTCCAGAAATTTACGAATTTTTACAAATTTAATATTTAAATATTAATAAAACCCTAATGTGGGCCCGTTTGGGTCAACATTGACTAAGTTGGTCAATGTTGACCATTGACCACGAAATGGACTACATAAAATCAGATAATTAAGTCTCTTAACAGACCAAGAGACAAGTCCCATGTGACAATTAAATGTAGTCCTTTACTTTTACATAAAATAACAAAAAAGACAAACTTTACCTTATAAAACAAAAAGTGGGCTCCACTTACCTTACCCATGTGAGCCAGCCGAATTGGAGCCTCCACTTGCTCCTCTTCCTCCTTTGCATTTCGGTGCTCCAAGCTGGTACAAGACAAGAGATGAGTCACCTTACAATAAATGAACTAAAGTAACATTATTTATCTCCATTTTCATTCAAAATTGGCTCCAATCATGCCCCACCTTTGTCAATCAAGGACGGCTGCCTCCTTGCCTTGTCTCCACCGAATTCTCCTTCAATTATCAGCATCAATCAAGCATTGATGAGTCATCAAAACAATAATGTCCTAAAATATTTAAAAAAGTGCTTTAAGGCAATATTAGGTCATCCTCCTTCATTTATCCTCTTCAGCTGAGGTTGCTCTGTCCTTGAGCTCCCTTTGGCTCCTCTCCACCGTAGGTAAGAGTTCCAAGCACCATTGATGAGATCTCAAGCTCTAGGTAAGCTCCTAAGGCATAAAAATGCCCATTTTCTTCATCTTTCTTTCCTTTTTCGATTGATCTACACTCCAACCTTTTCTATAAATCTATGTAGAGTGTTTTTGAGGTTAAAGGAAGTGTTAGTTTCGGCCATAACCAGATCTAAGGAGGAAAGATCAAGTCTTGACCATTTAAGGTAAAAATGTGCTTTAAGCTCATATCTTTTGATTCCCTTCAAGTTCGGATGTGAAACTTTGGTCCTAGCCTTATTTTATTCTCCTTTTCATGTGGAATCATTTGGTTAGCCATTTGGAGCAAAGGTGGCCGAGATCCAAAGGAAATACCCTCTTTTAAGGCATTTTCCAAGGTAAAACCTAATAACAAGGTAGCTTGTTGAGATCTAGCTATTTCCTATGTCAATATGGTGGATCTAACACCTTGTGGTGTGTTTGATTCAGGCCAAAACCATCTTGAACTCTCCTTTCATTCTTAAGGTGATTTTTGCCTTAAATCTTACATTAAATTACTTCTTATGGTTAGATCTTTCTTGGAGACTAACTAGGCCTTGGTTTCTGTTTGAAAACATGTAAAACAAGCTGTGGTGAATTTCTCCTTAAGGTGGCGAACCCAAACAAGGCTTTACCTAAGCTAAATCAAGGTATAAATCACTTAAAACCTTAACTTGATACATTAACACAAGTTTAAGTGTGTGTATATTAATTGCCGTGAGTGAATGATTAAAATAAGGTCTTGTTTGACCTTAAAATGTTTAAGGAATGGTTTAATAAATTTTATAACTAATTAAACAAGCATAATTGTCAAATTTAAGACATTATGTGGAAGTTTGGTAATTAAATGAAAATTATATGGTGAGGCCGAGAATTTATATGTATTTTGGGACATTTATGTGTAATTTATTTTGCAAGCCAATGTTTGTAATAAGGCCATGTATTTTAGGCCATTTTATTTATGCATTTACAAGCTTTTAATTAAGTTTAAGTAGTATAAATGCATTACCGAAAATAAATGGGGTATTAAGTGTAATTAAATTAAATTTGGGGGCTTTAGAATAATAAGGCCGAAAATGAGAGGTAAAATGGAGTTAAAATAAAGTTTATAAGATTTTGTAAAGTTTTGGGGTTAAATGGTGATTTCTAGAAAGTATGAGTACTAAACCGTAATTATAAGGAATTGTTGGTCAAGGAAATATTAAGGTGGTCAACCTTGACCATATGCTAGGTTTTGACCAAAATAAATAAGTTAGATAACTTATTTAAGGTGTTATAATAATAGTATTTTATGGTAATATTTTTATGACATATGTGGTAAATATGTTATTACCAAAAATAAAGGGTGTACAATGATATTTTAAACACCCATGGGTTATTAAGAATTTTTAGGAATTTATTGGGTTGTTTTTGGAATTAAAATAAACTATATGTATAATTATAGTTATTATGTCATTATGACACTTTGGAGAAAAATAGATGGTGGAATGGTAAATACCAAGAGTATATGGGTTAATAAGGATATTATAACCCTTTGGTGAAATTTGGAGATTTTTAGAATTATTTAAGAGTATCTATTGAGATATGTGTATAAGATATGATTTTAATGATATGGTAAAACTATATGTTATAAATAGGGCCAAATGGCAACTATAGAATAGCACAAGGGCTGTTCGAAATTTACAAAAAAATAACCATAGGTTATACTCTTTTATAAGTTAGAAATGTTATATTGAATGGTATATATAACATGGTAAAAAGAAAGGGGTGATTTGGTAAATAAAGGAAATTATGGTTTAAGGAAAAGTATAAGGTTTAATATATGCCTATGAGGCAATATACAATAGTTTTGTATAAAACTATAGGTTATGAGTTAAAGGAAATAAAAATATCATATCAAATGGTATTAATATTTTGGTATAACATTACATAATGTTATGTGGTCAAAAAGGGAATTTAAATAATTCAAGGGATATACCGAATTAAAGTTGGAAAATGAATTTTAGACTATGGTCTACATGTCATAAATGTTATGACAATTAATGGTATTCAAGGTGGTTTTTTTCCCTGGATTAATGTGAGGAAGGGTACTCACATAAAATAATGTGACAAACTATAAATAAATGGGATTTATAAACTAAGGTGTTTATGGAATAAACCATAGGAGTTGTAATTATACAACATAAAATGCTACATGTTAGGATAATAATCTTAATATAAGTTGTACAATATGATACAACTAATGGGAATAATCATCTAACAAAAGATGATAAAAGTAACATGAAATATAAGAGTTTATTAAACTCATGAAACTTACCTACGTGGTAAATATACATACACAAGGATAGTGTATATAAGGTGGACATATATTTTGGAAACCATATGATTTAATGGTGGTGGTTATTTAAAAAAATATAGTTACAAACTATATGTTATGAGTTTTTGGGATGCAAATACTAATTGCTAAAGATAATGAATTATATAATACATGGTATGATAAGGAATGGTGGGAAAATAATACAATATGGAAAAAAATAATACAATATAAAATAATCATGCATGCATACATGCAACTATAGGTTGTATACCTAAACTAGATGGTGGATAAGATTTAAAAGAAATACGACGAATTAAACTTAACAGTTGAAAAGTATGACGTATGAGTTTTACGTAACAAAACCGTCTGTTTTAGAGAAACCCGTAACAACAACTGTAGAAAACAGGGGTGAACTGTCGGGGTTACTTATTATTCGGAAATACCGGATGTAGTTAGTCATGGAGACTGACTTATAGTTTTATTACCGTTTAGAGTATACTTCTGACAAGGACGCTTGACGAGCTAACGGACTACACGGAGCGTAGGATCTTGCTGATTCATACTCCACCGTAATACAGTCAGGGTGAACGGTATGTAAAGGGGTTTGCCGAGTTGACCTAAGGTTGCTCCTTGGGCTCGGATTTGGTTGATATAACTTGTATGTTGTTATGTGTCTCTGGTTGTCTCTGAGGGCTTCCTCAGTTCAGGCTTCTGTGTGATCTGTGATAAGATCGTTTGTCTGAATGTGTTAATTAATATGCATGAATTGTATATTTATAGCTGCTTATTATTTACTGTTGTTGAGTTAACAGTATTGGTTCGTATATATGAACCTATATATATAAAACGAACTAGCGGCTATGGTGCTATCTTATATGAAATATAAGGAACGTAAGTAAAACGTTGTAGCACTATGATAATAACACATACATATTATCTGAGACTTTTGTACGGAGCATTGGCTTTTTCTATACGCCGCTCTCGTATCTAACACTGGATCCCGAGTTTACAGACTCCGGATTGGACTAATGACCTTAGTCTGCTGTGTTAGAAAATTTGGTAATGCGATGCGATGGTATAATTAATAAATTAAAGGAATGGAAGTAAAGCCAAGAGGATGTGGCTCTTGGTGCGCGCTGTGATCACAAAAACGATACCAGGATGTCCGCATACGGGTCCGTAAGTATCAAGAAAATTTCCCGTGAGCTAGAGTGGCTCATTGGTCGGAGACTCTACCGTTGGAGTGGCTACTGCCGTGGGTGACCCGCCATAATATATGGGTAACTAGAGACATGTCGTTTTAACGAGACATTGTCACTAGGTATAACTGAACAACTAAAACAATTGAGACTTATACAGTGGCGAACAATACCATGGACGAGACTTAATACTTGTTTATTATTCTCGTTGTTTCGCTTTGTTGTTCATTGGTTATACTTGTGGTTATTTTATTGTGTGTTGATGGTTGGATGGAGCCTACGAGGCTAAAGTAAATTAAATATGAAAACTGTACGCTACGGCGAATGTACATTGTACATTATATTGTTATTACTCGATACATTCGATATATAAATGTTGTATGGAATATTAAATGAATGTTTGGATATTTGGATGGATGGTTGATTGTTTATGGATACTTGGATGGATGGTTAAATTTATTATGCATGTTTATTACAGTATTGAATATATCTGTAAAATGGAAAAGCATGAAACCAATCTAATAACAAGATGGTTAAAATGACAAGTGACCATTAGGGTCCAGGCCCGGCATACTCAGCGTCTATCGCTGATACTACACCATTACAGGTTGTTGATCATTGTCGGAGCTGAAGAGCAGGAACATGGTAGTTGAAGATGTTGTACAGCAATGAAGATGGTGTATGGTCTTATGGTAAGGTTGTGTATTTTTAGGATTGGGTAGATGCTCACTTGTCGATGTTTATGATTTATGGATTTAGAATGATGTATAGGAGTTTCTCGTTATCACTGCGGTTAGCAGTTTGTTATTTTGGAAGTTGGATGTAGTTTGGCTACGTTACTCGCATGGGCGAGTAATGGCCGGTGACACCCGAGTGAGTTTTGTAGTTGTTGTTTATTTTCCGCTGCGAGACGTTTTAATTATTACTACGTGAGGGATTATATCGTGATTATGGAGAGGGGTGTTACACAAACGGTTATAAAATGGAGAACAGTCTACGCAGTTTCCCCACATCCAATCCAGGTAATCCTGATGTTCTCTATCTATCTTTTCCTTTCGCATATTTTTTGTATGTTGTCTGTTAATTTGTTCTATATGTGTTACGTGCAGCACCGTGGCAGTAGAGGATTGAAGAGCAAGGTACGGTTTTGTTACTTTGGATGTTCATTAGTATGTAGTGGATGCATAAATTCTGATGCTAATTGTCGTATTTACGCATGCAGCTGCATTACCCAAGAGATTGTTCAACTGAACTAAGGTAATACTGTTGTTTTTCTTATCAAATCCAATTTATACGTGTGATTTCTGCCTTGCTTTCGTGAGTCTCCCTTGCTCAGTACAACCCATGCTTTATTGTTCAACAAATGTATGTTTACATGTGTAATTTCTACTTACAAATATATTACTTCTTCAACACATGTTTACGCATTACGCTATTACATCTTACTTACTGATATGAAAACACAAGTAGTTAGGAATGGGGAAAGGAAATGATAAGGACAAAGGAAAGGGGAAGAAGGTAGATAATGATGAAGGGAAAACAAGAAGGTCAAAATATGAATGGAGTAAGCAAGATGTTGAGTTGCTGATTAAGTTGCTGCTGGAGGAAGCCTAACTTCAGCTGGGGAGAGGAGGTACTTTGGTTGGGTGTCAGCACCGTTGGGGTAATATCACTGAAAAATTCAACAGCAGAAGACCTGGACTAGATGTAGTTGACATGGCACAGCTAAAGAACAAAGGTGATACACTAAAGCGGGGATGAAGAAAGTGGAAGGACCTGACTCACAAACAAACGGGACTTGGTTGGGATGAAGTCAATAACTGCTGCACCTATCCGCCTGAATGGGTAGCAAGAAAAGCTCTAGTAAGTTGATCCGTACCAACACATTTCATGTATCTTGTTTCTATCAAAGATGTGCTCATGTACTGAATGACAAAAATTTCATTGTTAACAGGAAAACAGGGCGCTACACAAGTTGGTAATTTCAAAATGGCCAGCATATCTTGTGGATCAAATGGAGCTCATTTGGGGGCAGTCTTATGCAAATGGAGAGCTGAGAATCACTCCTGGTGGTACTGCACCGGTGCAGTATGAGAAACTGGACGATGATGATTTAAATGAGGGTGATTACAACACTAATGAGGTTTTTATGGACTTCTCTACCGCCGAACAGAAGGATTCCTCTATGGACATGTCTGGAGGGCAGCACCTTGAAACAATCTGCAGTGTTGGCTTCAACAGGAACAGAGTCAACACCCCGTTTCCTAACGTTGATGGTCAGTCAAACGTGCATTTCTTTGACCTCACTGGTGCAGCTACACTTGGTGCTACTCTCACAGCAACAACTTTTCAAGGGTCACAGTATGTTGGTATAGTAGCTGGTTCGTCAAATGCCTGCATGTCATTTCAACAAACTACAACAGATGTGAACGGAAGGAGTGTTGATAAGAAGCCTCAAAACTGGGATGAACTGATGAGGACAACTGCTGGTGCTGTTGCACATGGAGGTAAGCGCAAGCAGAATGATGAAGTTGCTGAAGTGAAAAAAAATCCAAGGGCGGTAGAGGAAAGGCATCTGCGGTAGTGGAGGAGCTGAGGGAGTTACAATTTGGTGTTGACCAAACTCTAGCCCATGTTGATGATATGCTGAGGAGTGTTGATGCTGTGGAAGGTATGATCAAGGATGGTGATGTTATCGACGGTCCTGGAGTTGGTGGTATCATATCAGTCCATGAAATGGCTGGTGTTATCCGTGCAATACCTGGGATAAGTAGGAATGAACTTATCTATGCTTCAATGCTCATTGCTGATAGGAGTCACAGGGCTGTTTTGATGACTCTTATTGATGAAAAGGAAATTGCTGATTGGATCCGCCATCTGTACAGGCGTGATCATGCTAACCTGTAAGGTCAAGTAATGTTGTTAGGTTCACAACATATTTTGGGCACTTCGGTTTGCCATGCTAACTATTATTATTACGTATGAAGCATGAATTAGGCACTAGGCAATCTACATTAATAGCGACACTAGATTAGCAAAAGCTGGCATATTTTGATATTTTGGATTGCTGGTACTTGTTATGTTTTATCTCTATCCATCAAGTAGTAGACCTAGGTCTCAGTATGTAGTTATGATGTTGATTACCATCACAGATGACATCAGATGTCGTTTGCCTTTTGTGTTATCTGTTAGTTATGCAATGTTTATTATATATGGGTGTCCTGGCTGAACAAAGTGGTTAGTGATACTCACTTTTTCTCTTTCATTAGGATGGCACATAAGGGAAACGAAAAAACAGTGACTTCCATATTGACAAAGAAATTAAGAGAAAATAAAAAAGATCGCCTTAAGTATATGCTCCTCCAAGCTGTGGACCGTTATCAAACCCAATTCATCTGTGTACTAGCGAAACACAAGGTTGTTCACATGCAAAGTTTTGAGCAACAAAGCCTGGGCAAGAAGAGAAAGTTGCATGAGTGTGCTTTTTGTAAGAGAAATGGGGTCATAGATAAAAAATTTCTAATGTTTATTGAGCTGAAGATGGCCTGGAATTTATCTCTAGCAAATCACATTGAAGACATGCTTGTCGGTAGCAAGAGGCCTAACTTTGAGCTAATGATGTCAAGGGAGGGGAAGATGACTGAAACATTGGCCGTGGAGAAGATAATCTGTATAAAAGCATTTACTGAAGATGAATTTATGTTTGTATTATGTATGATACAAGACTATAATTATTGAGATTTATATGAAGCTGTACCAGAGTCTTTGTTCATTGATATAGTCAGTGTAACACCCCTACCGGTAATCACGCAATTATCTCTTGACCCGTCTCAATTACCAACAACAAAGCAGTGGAATTCAACTACATCCGGTGGGTGATACATGCCGTTAGTCACCCATGTGACTAACAAGGCCAAACTCAATCCAAATATTCAATACAAATACAATTGATCTGATGGTTTGTTATACCGAGTACACTATGCCAGACAATACAATACCTTTCCGTTCTTTAACCAATTCAACAACAATACAAATACATACCTCATTCAATTCTATACCGAGTATCTATTACAATTCCCAAACTTATTGACCACATGTCGGTCCTACAATTCCACAATACTAACCAAATACAACTTCCTGACCAACTGCCCATGCTCACATGGCATCCCGTCCTGCACTCGAACGGTATTCGGCTTCATTGTTCCTGTAAATAAAAACAGCGCCCCAAGGGGCTCAGCAAAATTGCTGCATATGAAATTCGCATACCCCGCGTGCTAACAAGGGTACGCCGACTATTTTGGTCGAGAACATGCGGTTCATTTTAATTCAAACAGCATGCGAGGCAACAATACATTATTTATGTATATCAGCACAATCAAGGTTCAACAAAGAACACAAACACTAACACACACATCAAGAGGTTAGTTTAATAGGTTCTTTACTTAGGCTTGAGGGTTTCTACCTCTCTATGCCTTACTCAATTGCTCATTGTCTTACCCACTCTCTTGGGTACTCTTACTCACAATCTCAACAAGTTCTACAATACTCAACTTAATTCTCCACTCAACTCAATTGCTCAAGTCCCTCAAGTCACAACTCAATCCTCAATACTCACATACTCAAATCAATACTCAAATACACAAGTTCTCAAATCAATTCTCAATACTCAAGGCATCTTTTAAGTTTTTGCCACGACCTCCGGGCAGGGTCATACACAAGACCCACCACCGGGCTTACAAATACCAAAGGAGCTATGCATTTAGCTCCTCAAGTTCTCAAATGTCCAGTTCTCTACCGGACTACACAAATTCCCAAAACTCCTCTCTCGGAGTCATTTCACAATCTCATAGATTAGCCTAGAAGTATCTCTCTCGATATCCTCCATTAGCTTAGGGAATTTTCAATGTCTAGTATTCTAGATTTAGGGTTTGTACCCAACTTATCGAATACTCTCATGTTCGGGACATGGTTCATTTTAGTCGGTTCCTTTCATTGGGGTTCGACTATCTTTCTAAGGGGTTTGGTGATCCCTTACCATACTTTACTTCTCTCAAGGTTCAAGTTTGAACACTCATCAATCCTCTAATTAGAGGTTACTTAAATAGTTCCACCATTAATTGTTTTGTGGATAAAGTCAATACGGTTTTCTAACCGTTACCAGGAGTTTATTACTCCTGGAAAATTTCTCACACGTTCTAGTGAGTTCATAGTTTGTGATATCGTTTCTTGGTTCGATAGTTTTTAGTGGGTTTCCACGTTTTCGTTAATTCACAACTTGACTCTTTCTTCGAGTCTCTAATCAAACAGACTCAACTATGAGTTGAACTACCATACACGATCACATTCAAGCATTCATTCACAATTCACACATTTCATGAATTATATAAACTTAAGTTCAATTCATAATCTAACAAGAAACAACACACCACTAGCACAAGCAATTGCAAACATTCCGATTCGTACATTTATCTCGTTAGGTGATCACACAATCAAACAGCACACAAATCAGAGTAACCAAGTTAGGATACAGGCATGAGAAAATCATACCTATTACCGGGGTTAACTTTACCGGGTGTTCTCACATTCCTCGGTTCACACTTGTTCCTCGAGTCATACTCTTGAACCACTGATTACATGTCAAATGGTTCCATTAATATTAAGGCGTTACGGTACGTACTTAATTTGCTACTCCCGTACTTACCCCGTTATCCCGTTATTTCGGTTTAACTTAGTGTACTTAATTCTCAACTTACTCACTTACTTTCCAACACTTGTGTATCATCTTAGGACCTTTACAAGTCACCAAACAACTCCTAAACATCATCTAAAACCAATACCAATCAATCCCCCACCTTTTAGCCCCTTTAACACACATACAGTTGATTTCAGGCATGGTCCAGGACATGGTCCGGGTCCCTAGTCCCGGACCAATGCATTAATGTACTCTCGGCTCAATTTCTTACCTAGTCCGGGACTTGGTCCTGGACTAAAGTCTCAGACCACCCGCTGTTTTCACTTTCGGCCTATTTTTTGATGCAGTCCGGGACTTGGTTCCTATCCTAAGTCCCGGACCCTGCTAAAAACTGTTACTTAGTGGATTTTCCAGCCCCAAATCAACCCTTAATCCACCCTAAATCTTTCCCTAATCTTTCCGTAAGTTTTCCTACATAATTAAACACCTTAAACATGCTCTAAACCTCTTCAAATCTTTGGTTTAATCCACCACCCTTGCTCAAATTCATTTTCACATTCTTGCATTTTGCACACTTGTGCATTTCTACTTCCTTTTGATAGTTTCTTACTCCTCCAAACTTACCAAATCACCTAATGACCATCCCATTCATTCCTACACATTTGCACTTCTAAAACCCAAGTTCACTCCTTGTTTCACAAGTTATAAACACTAACTCTTTTTCTAGTTATTCTAAAGCACTATAACACCTTTTTTGCTACAGATTTTTGTCTATCCCCAATCCATTCTCCATTTACCATTCCAAGGTCATAATCAACTCTACTCAACCCAAATGAACACTTAAGTTTCCCCCACTTACCAAGTCACCTACAAACATCATTTCCTACTAAAATTTTGCCATAACCTCCCCATTAATCTAACATATCCCAATCCATCAATTCTCACCAATTCCATTCCTAATCTAGCCACACCCATAAGGGTCCTACCACCAGCACATAACATTTCCTCAAAATTCACCAAACAACAATATAGCTCACAAACACCAAACACTTGGCTCCAAAGCCCTCAATTCACAATTAAATTCACAAATCTACCAATTTTCACCAAGCACACTATCACACTTATTTTGGGTTTATTATTTAATTTAACCCTTCCCAAATTCTTAACACATAAATTAACATTAAGGTGGGTTTTCTTACCTTAAATTCTCATGAGTCATCTTTTGCTCCCTTCCTTCTCCTCTCTCCATTTCGGTCAAATTGGGCAATGGGCTTGCCAAACCCCAACCCAATATTCAAAGAACACAAAAATGCACATAATTACAATCCTAACCCTTAGAAATACACTAATCCAATGAAAGCTTAAAACACCATAGTTAGGGTTTACCTTTTGGAGTTTTTTAAGAGGGGCTTTACCCCTTGAGTCAAGAAGGGGGTTCCACCACCATTGGAGAGTTGAAATAAAGCTCCAACACAATGAGAAAATAAGGCATGAGAATGGGCAAAAATCGGTCAACACAAGAGAAGGAGGAAAAATGAGTTTTTCATGAATCTTTTTACCTTGGGAGAGAAAGGAGACTCCAAGCTACAAGATGGTGCCATTTTCTCTTCAAATGGGATATACCCATGGAGATGAAGTTCATCCTTTTGGAATTTTAAAAAGAGAGAAGTGTAGAGCTTGAGGAGGAGAAGATGAATATGTATTTTATTTTGCATTTGGAGCTTGTATGTAGCTAGAGCGTGAAGGAGAAGATGGAGTGGCCATGGAGGTCTTCAAAATCGTGAAAACCAGATGAGAGGGATGGGGGAGCTGGCTGGAGGAAGGAGAAAAGGAAGAAAGAGAGGAAAGAAGGAATGAGGGAGGAGAGAGGGAATAAAGTTACTTTTGTAACTTTTACTTTTTTCCCTTTTCTTTCTTTCTTTTCTTTTTAGTTATTAGGTGTGTGAGGGAGCTGATTTATACTGGAAAACCCGGCCCACATATTACACAAGCTGGAGCGTTTTTCGTCTTTTACAGAAAACGCTCATTTATTTACCCGGTTTAGCACTATTCACTAACCGGCACTAGTGGAAAAAAACTCTTATAGCACACAGGGCTTTATAACACGGATCATAACATAGCGTGTCATATAATGTTTTATATCACGGCTGGCTTGATTTTATACCACGGCTATAATTTGTCGTGTTATAAGATCAGCCAAAATGTTGTCGTTTCATTTGTATAATTTACCGGCGCGCAATTTCTGCTGCACTTTATAACACGGCTACGTTTAGCCGTGTTATAGATCACGGAAAACGATGTCGTTTCATTTGTATAATTTCCTGGTTATGATTTTTGCTACACTTTATAACACGGCTAGGTGAAACCGTGTTATAAGATCAATAATTTATAACACGGCTATTTGTAGCCGGGTTATAAGATCAATAAAAACTTTTCCCGCATACGATTTCTGCTACACTTTATAAACGCTAGCTATAGCCGTGTTATAAGATCAAGGAAAACGATGCCGTTTCAATTTTATAAATATCCCGATGAAAAAATTTATAAAATGGCTATTCAAAATTAAGTACATTTTATAACACGGCTGCCCTTAGCCTTGTTATAAATGGCTAAACGTCGTCGTTTTATTTATGCTAAGGAGTTTTATAGGACGGCTCATACTAGCGTGTTATAAAGTCTTCCTAATTATCTTTCTTCTTCGACCAATTCACTCTCCTCTCGCTCTGTATGTCCTTCCCGCTCTTGAAAAAAACCCGCGACGACTTCTTGCTGGAGATTCCACCCTTGCCTCTTCGACCGCTAGATTCACTGTGGCCTCTTCGACGCCGTAATCCCCACCACCACGCTCTGTCCTTCCCGCGTTGTTCCTCGCCTTCGCGCCCTGCCGAAGTTTCACACGGTTTTTCTCGACTCGACCGCGTCCGCCCTGCCAAAGTTTCACCGACATTTTTTCGAGTCGACTGTCTCAACCCAGTTTGGCTCGCCTCAACCCCAGTTCGGCTAGCATCAGTGGAAGGTAAAACAGTTGAAGTCGATTCCAACTCACAAGTACCCCGAAACGATGAGTGAGACCACCGGTTTTTGATAATCTTCAAATTCGGGTAATATATAATCCTAATCTCTAAGCAAATGAAAAATTTTGAGTGATTTGCTTGTTCAAGTTGAATTAATTGCTAATTTATAAGCCCAAAGCCACTCCAATGGAGATTATGCCTTCTCCGCTGAGTAAGTGTTGTATAATTAGATCTCGTACTTTTTATGGGGAAGAATATTAGAGTCAGTGGAGAGATTCACTTATAATGTCCACTGACAAAGCAAAACTGAAGTGAACACTCGTTCGAATCCACAATTCTTTGAAAATCATACACTTTAGAAAGGCTGGGGTTTTTACAGTCTCTTTTTTTCAAATTAGGCCGCATAGCTGCTCTATTTAGTTGTTGATATGCTGCTTCTTATTTTCCTATGTGTCCCCATTTTACTCATGCAGAAAGATAACAAGTGCCCTTCTGTTGCTCTCATATTTCAGATTGGTGAAAATGCTACCTATCACAATGTAAGATTTTTTAAATATCCCTTCGTGCATTGTGATTTGTGATCCTTAGTGTTTCTTTCCTCTCTCTTGGTTAATATTGATCTGGCTGTGTAAGTCTGACTACTCTCACTTGATTGTATATGAAATGTCAGATGGGTGGTTGTAAAGATATGCCTGGAACTTGCACAAATATGAGAACTAATCTCTTTGGTTCATTCTGAGAATTAATCTCTTCTTTCCAGCAAACTTCTTTTTACAAACAAGAACAAGGAGCAAGTCATAACCATATTAAAATTTATCTATTGAAGTATTTATAGAAGAAGAAAAATAGAGAAGAAGTGAAGTATTTATTGGATGGGTGCTTTCTTTGATTTTTGGAAGGTTTGTTATATTTTGGCAATATTTGAGACAGGAAGGATTCACAACATTATGTAGTTAATATCTTCAACAACAGATTTGTTTGAATTTCCCACTAGTTATGATGTTCTCTAGTACATATAATGAAGTAAAAAATAAAATAGGAGGATCTATGATCATGTGGAATCATTTACAAGATTAGAATTAATCTCTTTGGTTCATTCTGAAATGGTATATAATAGTGGCTACAAACCGAAATGGTATATCCAACAGCTTGATTGCTTGATTGCTTAAAATCTGTTTCAGTATTCCTTTGCTTTATCTCAAGTTTCTATTCTATTTATTGCATGTCATATCATTTGGTATCGCTGTTGTCCGAAATTGTCCAAATGGCTTTTTACAACAGCTCAAATCAGATTGGATTACACGAACAAAAACAGTCCAGAAATTTATTTAAAGACATCTGACCACTACAGAAAAAAGGTACGTGGGATGTTTTTTATGTAACAGATGCATGCATAGTTAGAATGATTAAGAAATTACCTCTTGATTAGTTAGGCCTTCTGTACACATCATTTGTCTAATTTTGGTGATTTTTAAAGTAAATTGTCTAAACAATTACAATATGGCTAGTGGTACATTAAAGAGGATTCTTTGGAAAAATAGCTACAAAACTTCCTTATGAAATCAAGTCAGTTAAAAGCTTTATTCTGAGATCGATTGTAATTTTATTTCAAATACATTCCCTAATTTGGCCACTAAAATACACATACAAGCAGCCAGATTCTGGGCAACTTTGATATAGTTTTATACTACTATCTTAAGCTACTTAATTCATTTATTATGCTAATACTCAAAAAGCTATGTATATGAAATACCCCGAAATTAAATACAACGATTAAAATTATCCTAATAGGTATTTAAAGGGCCTAATGGTTCCTAAGTAATATTGGTGAGGAAAATAAATCCAAAAGAAATAAAGAAACGCTTAAAAAGCGAAAAACGCTAAATAAGCGTTAAATAATCATAGGAGGTATGAACCTCGGTTAGCGTATTATATGGATTCTTGATGCTTAATAAGTCCTAAATAATATATGGGAACAGCTCGAAGAAAAACGGATCCAAACAATGTATTAAAACGCTAATAGAGCTTTAGCGCACGTTTTCGAGAAAACCCGAAAACGTGGCTTTAAGTGGTCAAACGAACCCGTAAAAATTATAAATCATTAAATAATAATAATTAAGCATTAATGGAAGCTTAATAACTAATAAAATTAAAGAAATGAGAAAAATTCCGGAAAACGGGCCCGGTTAGCGAATAGTACCAAAACCGGGTAAAATAACGAGCGTTTTCTGTAAAGGACAAAAACGCTCCAACTAGTATAACAGTAGGGGGCCGGTTTTTATGGGTTAAATAACCCCTCACACACACACACACATGTAACTAGTTAACAAATAAAGGGAATCAAAAAGCAAAAGAGAAAAGTAAAAAGTTACTTTACTCTCTTCTCTCACCTCACTCTCTCATTTCCCTCATCTCTCTCCTACACTTCTTCTTCCCCCACTGATTTCTCTCTCTTCTCCCTCCTCTGTTGGGCGATTTTGAAGCTCTTCCAAAGCTTCAATGGCTTCTCCACTTTACCTCCATGCTCTACCTCCATGTGAGCTCCAAATGTAAAAATATTACATATTCTTACTCTCCTCATCATCCTCTACACTTCTCTCTTTAAAATCAAAAATGAGGAAGTTCATCTCCATGGGTTTTCCCCATTCAAAGAGAAAATAGCATCAATGGGTAGCTTGGAGTCTCCTCTCTCCATTAAGGTAAAAATCTACATGAAAAACTCATGTTTGCTTCATCTTCCTTCATAGCCGATTTTTGCCCTATGTAACACTCTATTTCGCTCTCTCTTTTGAGCATAAATTCAACCTTGCAATGGTGGGGAATCACCTTCTTGAACCAAGGGCTAAAACCCTCCTAAAACACTCCAAAGGTAAACCCTAGAAATCTTGTTTTAAACATTTCAATGAACTAGCATTAGTCTAGGGGTTAGTATTTTAATTACAATTGTTTTTGTATGCTTTGGGTGATGGGAATGGAGTTTGGCAACTCCATTCCCCATGTGACCGAGTTGTGCAAGAAAGAGAAGGAGAAGAATTGGAAAAGAATGGAGGAAATATAAGCTTAAGGTAAGAGCTCTCTCTTAATGCTATATTTTGATGCATTAGAGTAATAGGAATGGGTAAACCAATTTAAAGAACCCAAAACATTGTATTAGTATTGTAGTGTAGAAGTTTAAGTATTTTGTGAGCAAGTGTGTGGATTGTAGGCCTTAGAGCCAAAGAATTGTGTATGTGTGTTGATGTTGTGATTTGGAGAAATAATGATTTATTGGTATTGATTTGAGTGCTGGTAGGACCCTTGTAAGGGTGTGGCTAGATTAGGAATGAATTTGATGAAAAAGTGTGTATGTGGCTAAGTAAGAAAAGTAGGTGAACTATGGCAGAATTTTGGTAGGAATTGTGCATTATTGGGTGACTTGGTGAATGGGAGAACCAAGGTGTGTATTGGGTTTAGTAGAGATGGTTAGAAACCATGGGGTAGTAGTTGTGGTAAGAGAATGAAAGAGTGTAAAATCTGTAGCAAGAAGTGTAGAAATGCATTGTAGAAACTAGGAAAAATTAGTGTGCAAGATTTGGTAAAAAGAGAGTTGGACTTTGGTATAGGTAGTGTAGTTGATTGGAAATGTATTTGGGATGCCAAGAGTGGCATTGGTAGATGAAGTGTTGGATGGTGGGAGTTGGTTTAAAAATTGTAGCGTAAGTGAAACAAAAACTGTTGCATATGTTGAAAAAGAAGTGAGGAAATTGTGTAAGTGGATTGATGAATTTAGTAATGGAATTGGTGGATGGATTAAGGTATTTTAGGAAGCCTAAATGGTACTAAAACATGTGGGATTACATGTAGGAAGATTGGGGAAGAAATGGGTAAGAAAAAGAAGTGAAAATAAAGTCTGTAAGCAAAATCTGCTACCGACCTACCTAGAGGTTGGACCGGTCGTGAGTAGGTCGGAGCATAAACAACTGGAATGAAACTTTCTGTAATGGACCGACCCAGAGGCCGTGAGTCGGTCGTGGGTCGGTCGGGCAAAATTCTTGAACGTTGAAGTTTCTGACTTCGACCGACCCAGAGGTTGGGTCGGTCGGTGGGTCAGTCGGGTAAGTCTGGAGGATGGAAAACTTACTGGAATGGACCGACCCAAGAGGTTGGGTCGGTCGGTGGGTCGGTCGACCCTAACTTACAAAAAAAATAAATAATATAGTAATCATATATGATGTATATATATAGATATGTACATATATATGGGACTTTAGTAATATACCGTTAATGTAACCCTAATGGTAAGAAAGTAAGTATATGAGTAGAAAAACAAGTATGAGAAGTAATTGTGACGACAACCCACAGCCCAGCCCAATCAGCCCACATGTGTGATATTGTCCGCTTTGGCACGCAGGCCGCACGGATTTGCTCCTGGGGTTTCCTAGCCCCAAAACGCGTCACACAAGGAAGAGGTATCCATGCACCTATAAGGCACAATTCGTTCTCCTCTCCAACCGATGTGGGAGGTAACCCTCACTGGGTGTTACACTCCACCCCCCTTGGGAGCCCAGTGCCCTCGCGGGCCCACCGGCACACGACCGACCTGGTCTGGCTCTGATACCATCTGTGACAGCCCAGCCCAATCAGCCCACATGTGTGATATTGTCCGCTTTGGCACGCAGGCCGCACGGATTTGCTCCTGGGGTTTCCTAGCCCCAAAACGCATCACACAAGGAAGAGGTATCCATGCACCTATAAGGCACACTTCGTTCTCCTCTCCAACCGATGTGGGAGGTAACCCTCACTGGGTGTTACACTGAAATACCCCGAGTGATTATCACTTTAACTTAGTGAAGCTTAAATTAAAATTAAGATTATGAGCAACCGTGATGATTAAACTCCAAAAAAAATATTGGAGATGATAATAATAATAACGTCACCGTATCGGTACGTAACACACAAACATAAACTCATGCATATATGAATGCACATCTCTAAACCAAAAACGTTATAAGTAACAATGCGACACATTTATATGGATATAGGTATATATACATGTATGTACAACCGACGTTACAATATCACAACATGACATGTATAAGTAATAACGCGACAACATAAAATAGTCGCGCACATAACTAACCACGCGACATATCAACATAATCGCACATATGTATATATAGTAGCTGATAAAAAAAAAAGAGCAGAATATGCTCCTGTCAGGATTCGACCCCGGTACCGTTGGTATCTCTACACAAGTGCCTTAACCGATTGAGCTGTGCCCATATTCGGTAGTTAACTGCACTAACGTTTTAATATCAACTAAGAGGGGACATTAGGACACTCCAACGCCGTATGTGCTGAACATTACATTATCTACACACATGCATGACCTGAAATCTTACCAAGTGGTAACCGGTGGACACCAGAATTTCCTTTTGGAAAATAAGATTCCCCATGCTTGCTCCATGAATTAAAATATATCTATTCCCCTGAGCATTCTGTCCGAAAATCTGTATTAAAACAGACCCAGCCAATTTCAGAATCCGCTTGCCAACTCCAATGCATACCCACGTGTTGAGGGTTATCAAAATCAAAAAAAAAATCCACAGGAATCGGACCATACCTTGCTCTGTCTGTTAACCTGAAGCGCAGCCTGAACCTCTTGATTTCAGAAGAAAATAGCCAAAGTAATGACATGCCCATCAAAGTGTGTTCTGCCTCAAACCTCGACGCATCAGAAGTTGTGTTTTTTTTTTCAAACCCCCACAAAGTGTTTATTGGAACTCTACCCACACTTCTGAAGCCATTAATCCCAGGAGATTCCATCTCACGCACCAGGTTGAAGGGGGACAGTGATCACCTTGTTCCAAAACCAGTGATTTTACAACCATCACAGTGAACAAGGGAGCGTGCATGCTCTGAACCTTGCTCATTCTCTTCTGGTGATTAACTGGCAAACTAGGGACATGCACACAGTCTCCATTCATTCTCTGCTAAACGGCTACATCTTGCACACCAGATGTCTCTGTGCACCGGTACCATTCACTCCTTACATCTGCACCTCTCTTTATTTCTTCTGGAGCTTACTGGCAAACAAGGAGCATATACGCCATGTCCTATCTTCATTCACCTCATGTCGTGTTGACATACAAGCTTCACCTCACTTCATTTCTTTTGGCTAAGTGCTGCCGCATCTCTCTTCCAGATCTAAACGATAAATCGCTGGAGATATTTCACACACCAGATTGTACATCAATTTCCTTCTTGAGTTGGTGTGTTCCTGCACTGATAAATCACTGGAGCTGTCCCTTGAATACCAGCTGAAGCGTACGAGCCTTCCTTTGTTCATTCCCAGTTGTGTCTGCATTTTGACAATGATGAAACGCTGGAACTGCTGCAACTCGTAAACCAGATTGCAACTGGGCTGAAAACAATTTAGTCCAGAACTGTGTTAGGGTCGTAACGAACGCCGACCAGGAACCCGTGCGTGAGACGACATTTGCCTCTGAATAAGGTATGAACATGTGTGGTTCGTATGTTGCTGTGTTACACGGCTTGTGTGCTGTGTGCTCTGTGTGAAAAGACCTTAAGATCTAAGCATGAAATTGGATTGCTTGTTTATTATGTTGTATGATTTTTTATCATTGTTGTGGATCATTGCGCGCACACAGTAGTTTAGTCCCTTCGCGTTTATGTAATTCGAGATGAACCACAATGAACTATGAAGACAAAGAAAACTCTATAAGGGGAACTCCTCTCTAAACCATTGAGGACTACCATGACACCCACTATGGTGTCTATTCATTAATGATAATGAAGAGCAAGTCTCCTTTGGTGAGACATGACGAACCACGTAGACAAAACAAAAGAACTATACAAAGAGACAAATCCTCTCTAACTTTAGAGGACCGCTAATGACACCCACTATGGTGTCGAGATTATAATGATAATGAAACGAAAAGTATCAACTGTGAAACATGAGAATAACCCGGGAAGACAACAGCTCGGGCCGCGCGGTATGGATGATCGGGAGTTGGCATCTGCATCAGATCCTTCGACCGACTATGATGGAATATGTTTTGGGTGTCCCCGGGTGACCCCACTTTCTCAGCACATCCCGGAGTCCAGAGGTGACTTCCGCTTCCTCGACCCTGGGTGTCGGGAATAGGGGAGTGACAAATTGGTGAAGCTTATCCTGGAGTCTAGAGGTGACTCCGCTTTCTCGACCCTGGGTGTCGGGAATGGGGGACTAGCTATGGAGGAGACGTCCTCCAACGTGCGGTGATAAAAGAATTCACAAATAATCCTTAAAGAAACAAGGAATGATTAGCACCTACATAATTAAGTCTCGGGATCTAATATATATCCCCTGACTCGGTGCCAGAGAATAAAGGAAAACTTGTGTAATGAGACCAAGCAAACAAGAGAAAGTCACAAATGTGATCCTTTAAGAAACAAGGAATGAATAGCACCTACATAGCAAGTCTCAGGATCTAACCTATATCCCCTGACTCGGTGCAAGAGAAGAAAGGAAAACATGTGTAATGAGAACAAGAAAACAATACGTAATCTCTTGAATGATCCCATAGTAAGGATCGACGGTATAATATACCTACGCACACGCCCTATAAATTACTTGATTGTTGTTGCTACATTAGCAGCTTATCGTGCTGGGTTGCGTGTTGACACTGCTATGCTACTTGCAAGTTGTGCTTGGTTGCTTTTTGATATTGCTATGCTACCGATGAGTGTGCATGTTATCATGATGTGTTGATGTGTGCTTTACTGCTTTATTAGAGCATGTAAATTGAATTAATAATATTCGACCAAGTAGTCGTGTGGCCCGGCAACATACGGGCTTCACACGTTCATACTCAGCGTAGTTTGCTGAGTCCTTTACACCCAATTTTTTTTCAGGTCTTGTGCTTGACGATGGCGGAGAGTAGGCAAGTGACTACCATGGGGGTAGTTCATCTGGGCAAGACGCTTAAGTATTATGTTAACGAATGGGTTATGACTATGTAACACTAAACCCTGGATGTATGATTCGGTTTGTGTTGGTTATGTAAGAACCTATGAATTAGACTCTCGGTACTTGGTTCGTAATTCCTGTTCGTACTTGGAGTTGGTTAAGGTTTAGATTCCAGTCATTCAACCGTAACTTGGAGTTAGTAATGAGGACTGTCAACCACGTGGGTGTTTGGCGTCTGTAGCACCCGAATAGAGTAGGAACCGCGGCGTAGACATCTCATGTTACCATTAGGCGCGTCGTTTGATTGTTGGTCGTTATTTGGGGGTGTTACAGAAAGTGGTATCAGAGCGTAGTTGCGCTCTAATGACTGGAACAGAGAAGTACCGAGTATAGGAAAACCTGGAATTAGGAATTTGACAGGAAGTTAAGGGTTGGGGTAGTACGTGAGGCGCGTTAGTTAGGGTTCTTCCCCAGTAATTACTGGATACCTAACAGATACCTACACTCACCCTCCACGTCCCTAATTTCCTTTAAAATCATAGAAAGAACGCCGGAGAGGTAGAAAGCCTCCTCACACTCGGGAAAACCCGAACCGGCATCTATTTAATGTTATACAATCAACCCGCGAAGAAAAGACTATACTATAAAATAGACGTTGCCAAAGGGATAATACCCATAGAGAGACCAACCGTAGCGACAACTTGGGTCGACATGCTTAGCAGTCGATAGGACCCTACCTCACAAGCAAAGAGGACCGAAATACCCTAAAATTTATGAAATAAATAAAGCTCAAATAGGCAATTAATTAAGCTAAGGATAGGCTTGGGAGAAATTATACATTCATACGCTTGAGAGATAATCTTAGTAAAACTCTCATAAAACAACGAAATAAGAGAATATAGTTGAGACGAAATTACACCATAAATTGGTATAATCTCTAATGCTTGACAAGGCATGACACAATTTTATACACTAAAATCTAATGTTCGGGATTCAATAAATTCCCTGCTCCTTCTTACCTCTATCTTCATTCTCTGCATTACCTGAAAGACACAACGCCCCAACTGGTGAACGGTATGCATCGTCACTGCCTCCTTTCTCCTTCTTTATAGTCAGTTATTCTTCTACGCTAAGAGGCTACAATAGCACACCATTGGAATGGTAAACAAGTGTTACAAATATCTAATCACTAGTTCAGTGAGTGGCATGTATGCCCATTTAACCACCATCACCATACCCGACCTATCTTACCATTAGTATATAACTATCCAAATACATGACTACCGTGATTTCTTATGAAGCTCAAATCCTCTATTTTGATTCCGTCTGCTTCTCATTGCTTCTTGCACAACAATTCTTCTCAACTTTAATTTGCAATCCTCGGAGATCACAGACACACTGAAAGACACTTAAGGACACACTGAAAGCATGAACTTCTGACCTCCAGGATAAATGGATAGATAAGCTACACCCCACCAGGACCATGTACAAATCGAAATACCAAGTGCCAATAAAGAGACCTTAACAACAAAATTATAAAGATACGAAGGAGCTGGATAATACATTGTAAACAAATAAAAAGGGAAAACAAAACCCTAGGGTAATCAGAGTCGCACAGCAGAAGCTGGTGGACCGTACCATCCATTTTTCGGTGGAATAACTAGTGACTCTTCCTTGCCAATACCTTAGACCCAAAAGGGCTAAACCCAAATCCGTTATAGATCGGTATGACAACCGATAAGAATCGTTTAGATAGAAACTAAGCCATTGACATGGTCAAGACATTCGATTGGATTATAAATTGAACTAAATTACATAGAAACTAAAATGCCCATGAGAACTAAACAGCTAGAACCGTGGTTCAAGGATGATAGAAAAGGGATTACGTGGGCGTAATCCATTTTTAAGGGGGGTAGGCACGTTGCGTTTTCACTTGTTGTGGCTCGTTTGAGGTGTTGTTTTTGATGCAATATGCGTGAACTGTGTGTGGATTGGTTTGAATGTATTGTGGTTATGAATGAATGACGTAGTCATCTGATTACTTATGAGTACAGTATATGAATATTACTGGTATATTGAAATATTATTGAGAACTTGGTGAAGCCACAGATGTGGCGTAGTGCATATAAGCACAAATGGTGAAATAGAACTTGGAACCTTGGGATTCGTTGGGTAGTCAGATACATATCCGATTTAGACAACTTCGGGACGAAGTTCTGTTAAGGGGGGTAGACTGAAATACCCCGAGTGATTATCACTTTAAATTAGTGAAGCTTAAATTAAAATTAAGATTATGAGCAACCGTGATGATTAAACTCAAAAAAAATATTGGAGATGATAATAATAATAACGTCGCCGTATCGGTACGTAACACACAAACATAAACTCATGCATATATGAATGCACATCTCTAAACCAAAAACGTTATAAGTAACAATGCGACACATTTATATGGATATAGGTATATATACATGTACGTACAACCGACGTTACAATATCACAACATGACATGTATAAGTAATAACGCGACAACATAAAATAGTCGCGCACATAACTAACCACGCGACATATCAACATAATCGCACATATGTATATATAGTAGCTGATAAAAAAAAAGAGAGCAGAATATGCTCCTGTCGGGATTCGACCCCGGTACCGTTGGTATCTCTACAAAGTGCCTTAACCGATTGAGCTGTGCCCATATTCGGTAGTTAACTACACTAACGTTTTAATATCAACTAAGAGGGGACATTAGGACACTCCAACGCTGTATGTGCTGAACATTACATTATCTACACACATGCATGACCTGAAATCTTACCAAGTGATAACCGGTGGACACCAGAATTTCCTTTTGGAAAATAAGATTCCCCATGCTTGCTCCATGAATTAAAATATATCTATTCCCCTGAGCATTCTGTCCGAAAATCTGTATTAAAACAGACCCAGCCAATTTCAGAATCTGCTTGCCAACTCCAATGCATACCCACGTGTTGAGGGTTATCAAAATAAAAAAAAATCCATAGGAATCGGACCATACCTTGCTCTGTCTGTTAACCTGAAGCGCAGCCTGAACCTCTTGATTTCAGAAGAAAATAGCCAAAGTAATGACATGCCCATCAAAGTGTGTTCTGCCTCAAACCTCGACGCATCAGAAGTTGTGTTTTTTTTTCAAACCCCCACAAAGTGTTTATTGGAACTCTACCCACACTTCTGAAGCTATTAATCCCAGGAGATTCCATCTCACACACCAGGTTGAAGGGGGACAGTGATCACCTTGTTCCAAAACCAGTGATTTTACAACCATCACAGTGAACAAGGAGCGTGCATGCTCTGAACCTTGCTCATTCTCTTCTGGTGATTAACTGGCAAACCAGGGACATGCACACAGTTTCCATTCATTCTCTGCTAAACGGCTACATCTTGCACACCAGATGTCTCTGTGCACCGGTACCATTCACTCCTTACATCTGCACCTATCTTTATTTCTTCTGGAGCTTACTGGCAAACAAGGAGCATATACCCATGTCCTATCTTCATTCACCTCATGTCGTGTTGACATACAAGCTTCACCTCACTTCATTTCTTTTGGCTAAGTGCTGCCGCATCTCCCTTCCAGATCTAAACGATAAATCGCTGGAGATATTTCACACACCAGATTGTACATCAATTTCCTTCTTGAGTTGGTGTGTTCCTGCACTGATAAATCACTGGAGCTGTCCCTTGAATACCAGCTGAAGCGTACGAGCCTTCCTTCGTTCATTCCCAGTTGTGTCTGCATTTCGACAATGATGAAACGCTGGAACCGCTGCAACTCGTAAACCAGATTGCAACTGGGCTGAAAACAATTTAGTCCAGAACTGCGTTAGGGTCGTAACGAACGCCGACCAGGAACCCGTGCGTGAGATGACATTTGCCTCTGAATAAGGTATGGACATGTGGGTTCATATGTTGCCGTGTTACACGGCTTGTGTGTTGTGTGCTCTGTGTGAAAAGACCTTAAGATCTAAGCATGAAATTGGATTGCTTGTTTATTATGTTGTATGATTTTTATATCATTGTTGTGGATCATTGCGCGCACACAGTAGTTTAGTCCCTTCGCGTTTATGTAATTCAAGATGAACCACAACGAACTATGAAGACAAAGAAAACTCTATAAGGGGAACTCCTCTCTAAACCATTGAGGACTACCATGACACCCACTATGGTGTCTATTCATTAATGATAATGAAGAGCAAGTCTCCTTTGGTGAGACATGACGAACCACGTAGACAAAACAAAGAACTATACAAAGAGACAAATCCTCTATAACTTTAGAGGACCGCTAATGACACCCACTATGTGTCGAGATTATAATGATAATGAAACGAAAAGTATCAACTGTGAAACATGAGAATAACCCGGGAAGACAACAGCTCGGGCCGCGCGGTATGGATGATTGGGAGTTGACATCTGCATCAGATCCTTCGACCGACTATGATGGAATATGTTTTGGGTGTCCCGGGTGACCCCACTTTCTCAGCACATCCCGGAGTCCAGAGGTGACTTCCGCTTCCTCCTCCCCTGGTGTCGGGAATAGGGGAGTGACAAATTGGTGAAGCTTATCCTGGAGTCTAGAGGTGACTCCGCTTTCTCGACCCTGGGTGTCGGGAATGGGGGACTAGCTATGGAGGAGACGTCCTCCAACGTGCGGTGATAAAAGAATTCACAAATAATCCTTAAAAAACAAGGAATAATTAGCACCTACATAATGAAGTCTTGGGATCTAATCTATATCCCCTGACTCGGTGCCAGAGAATAAAGGAAAACTTGTGTAATGAGACCAAGCAAACAAGAGAAAGTCACAAATGTGATCCTTTAAGAAACAAGGAATGAATAGCACCTACATAGCAAGTCTCGGGATCTAACCTATATCCCCTGACTCGGTGCAAGAGAAGAAAGGAAAACATGTGTAATGAGAACAAGAAAACAATACGTAATCTCTTGAATGATCCCATAGTGAGGATCGACGGTATAATATACCTACGCACACGCCCTATAAATTACTTGATTGTTGTTGCTACATTAGCAGCTTATCGTGCTGGGTTGCGTGTTGACACTGCTATGCTACTTGCAAGTTGTGCTTGGTTGCTTTTTGATATTGCTATGCTACCGATGAGTGTGCATGTTATCATGATGTGTTGATGTGTGCTTTACTGCTTTATTAGAGCATGTAATTGAATTAATAATATTCGACCAAGTAGTCGTGTGGCCCGGCAACATACGGGCTTCACACGTTCATACTCAGCGTAGTTTGCTGAGTCCTTTACACCCAATTTTTTTCAGGTCTTGTGCTTGACGATGGCGGAGAGTAGGCAAGTGACTACCATGGGGGTAGTTCATCTGGGCAAGACGCTTAAGTATTATGTTAACGAATGGGTTATGACTATGTAACACTAAACCTTGGATGTATGATTCGGTTTGTGTTGGTTATGTAAGAACCTATGAATTAGACTCTCGGTACTTGGTTCGTAATTCCTGTTCGTACTTGGAGTTGGTTAAGGTTTAGATTCCAGTCATTCAGACCGTAACTTGGATTAGTAATGAGGACTGTCAACCACGTGGGTGGTTGGCGTCTGTAGCACCCGAATAGAGTAGGAACCGTGGCGTAGACATCTCATGTTACCATTAGGCGCGTCGTTTGATTGTTGGTCGTTATTTGGGGGTGTTACAGTAATTAAGAAAGTTGAGAGTATAAGAAAATTAAGTTAAACCGAAGTAACGGGATAACGGGGTAAGTACGGGAGTAGTAGCTATGAATGTATTATAATGCGTAGTATTAATGGAACCATTTGGCATGTAGCCAGAGGTTCGAGAATAAGACTCGAGGAACGAGAGTGAACCAAAGACAAGGGAACACCCGGTGAAGTAAATCCCAGTGAAAGGTATGATTTCTTCATGCTCTGTATCCTAACCTGGTTACCTCGATTGTGCGCTTATTTGATCACCTAAATAAGATAAAAGCATGAATCGGACTACTATATGCACTTACATGTGCTTGTTTTATATTGTTCTTGCTATATTTGTCTTGAACAAGTAGTTTGTATAATTCATGAAATGAATGGATGAAGATAAGTGTGTAAGTACTTCGTAGTGTATTGTGCAATGTTTTTATACCTTGTATGTATGTGTATGGAGTATTGAATCATTGTGTGGCTTGAATGTGAATGACTTCTACTAATTCCTAACCACCTAACTCCTAACGTAAGTATTGAGTAAATTGGAATGAGTAGAAGTCCGATATAGTTTCGGCCACGCGTGAGGATGAGGGGACACAAGAGGTTGGATCCGATTCCTGGTTCTTAAGCTGGTCCACGGCCCAAACCCCTTAAATGGGTAGCATCCTGGATTAGTGAACCAAATAAATCCCGGTGGTGGGACAGAGTAGTCCCCGGGCCGGAGGTCCCGACGACTTGACTTGAGTAAGTAGTAAAGTAAAGTAAAGTATTGTATGAGTAATGGTCTTGGCTGGTGTAAGTCATTGACCCCGAGTAAAGAGTAGTATCCACCCGATTAACCCGGGTGGACAAATGGAGCTAACAAGTATTACATATTGAGTAGGTAATGAGTATGTATTGTGTATGTGTTGTGTATGTGTATTTTGGAAGAAAGTAAGTAAGTATTGGTTGACCGGTATTGTCTTCCTGTATGTATTGAACTGTGTGCATGTATTCTTGTGTAGTATTGTAGTATCTTGAGTAAAAGCATGTATGTACGTATGCATTGTAAAATGAACTGCATGTATACGACCAAGTGGTCGGCGTACCCTCGCTAGTACGCGGGGTATGCGGAAGTCATATGCAGCGAAAGCTGAGTCCCTAGGGCAACATTTTTAGTGTGCAGGTACCCGAAGCAGTTATGGTCACAGAAGAGACCGGTGGACATGCTTAGACTACTAGGAACGAAATGTATGTAGTTGTAGTAAACTGTATAAGGCTTGTCGCCTTGAATGTAGAAATGTACGAAGGGGTACACTATGATGTATTTAGAAAGTATGTAGTGTGAGGAACGGGTAGATGTAGACTCTTAATGAGTATATATGAACTTGGAAGAAGTATTGAATTTGTATTTGGAACCTAGTAAACTCGGTTATGTATATTGTATTGTATGGTATTGTATTGGAGTATTACATTGAATGGGAAGTTGTAGTACTTGGTTGTAATTGTAGTAAGGATTGTATTTGTGTAGCACTCAAACATTCCGGTCCATCAGACCGATGTTGTATGTAGTAGTAATAGCCTTGTTAGTCACGTGGGTGGCTAACAGCATTGTATCACCCACCGCTGTGTATGTAAGTATCCGCTGCGAAGGTGTAAGTACGTTGTGATTGGACAGTAATGACGGTATTAGCGGTAGGGGTGTTACAAAAAGTGGTATCAGAGCGAAGTATCGCTCTGATGACTGGAAATACCGAGTTTAGGAATACCCAGTTAGGGATTAGAAGCTTAGGGCTAAGGGCTGAGTGATAGCATTAGAGATGTGCTAGTTAGGAACTCCCGGTGAGTACCGGATACCTACAATATCAGACCCGCCCTCCCCAAACCCACCGTATAACTTGGGAAAGAACGCCAGAGAGAAGGAAAGTCCTCTCATACTTGGGGAAACCCGATTTGGCGGTTGTGAACCACCATATGGTAAACGAGAACCTGACATGTTGTAGATTCCAAGAAATGGAAGTCCCGGAGATGGATCTCGGTTGAACAACAATAACCGCACTTAATAGCGGTAGTATGAGCACTCCAACCACAAGGAGACCATAACTTACAACAGCATGGGGCGACATGCTTAGCAGTCGCGAAACCTGGCAAATCAACCAGCAGCAGGAAAAAGGAGCACTAAGCGTCCAACGGCGCGGAAGGAAGAACAATAATGAAACCCGAGACACATGTCTACGGGACAGTAATAGCTAAGTAATACCACCAGCGGTATGCTAGCTGACTAAGGACATAGTCAGGAGTGGTCAACTCAGAAACTACAACGCCAAAAGGTTACAATACCTGGCCGACATGGCTTATACAGCTACAAGGATACCCACGAGATATGAACCGATAGGACTTCAAGAGTAGTGCCTGAATAAGCTAAGGCTCAGTAACCACAACAAACATGTGGGGACGAGCAACAAGGGAAAACACAAGACAATTAGATGAGAGTCTCCAAGGATTGGAGAAGTACCTTGATCAACGACGGTCGCGTCAAGATCATGAGAAGTTACTTAAGGATCGGTATCCCAAACATAGATCAATAAGATCAAGGGAAGAGTCAACCAGACTATCAAATACAAGTGGAAACCATACCGTGACCGGTATAGGTTTACCCAAAAACTACCAGTACCACGCACTTGCCACGGCAAGTGCAGTAAGAACAGGAATATGTAAAGGAACTCTAACATACCAACTGTACATAGTAATGTACCGTGACCGTAATGAAGCGACTACAGGATTACACATCCTAAAAACTAGAAGAATGGAAACCTTGGGAAGGCCTAACGGCCCGACCATTATACAAGGACATACCAGTCAGCAGGAAGCTGTACTTGGTCAAGACCTCAAACATGGCTACGCCATGAAGAATTTCTTTTACCACCGGAACGTATTTCAAACCAATTTTCTTTCAAAACCACAACCTTTCTTTTAAAACCTTGGATTTTAAAACCAAACCAACAGAATTACGGTGAGCATCATGGAATGATGCAAGAGGAGTCGACAATAGAATACTTCACCTAGGCGTGTGACGAGCACTACGAGTGTACCCAATTACTGGATGTGGGACGACCGCACTCTGAAGGAGCTTGCGGGCCTGACAGATAGTCGGTAAGTGGTAACGTATCAACAAGGTACCCCACGTATGTATACATATAGTGCACGAAACACGGGAAGTAGTCAACTCCATTTCTACGGACCATGAGTAAGTTCAAACCAGAACAGCTGTACACCTCAGACGATCAAGGAGAAGGAACTCAACCAAGTAATTGGCATAAAAGGAACTCAGAGAACCCATCTAAAGATGAGGAATAACAACTAGAGAGTGCCAAGAGCACAGACTAGTAAGTATAGACATTGGATATGTCTCAAGGACCTCAAGCAAATACATGACAGCTGGGAAGTATACCCATCCTGAACATAGTAAGGCAAATGCCTAATGTGAGCACCACAATGTTCAACAAACGGGACGAGAATCCCAAGCACAATTACAAACTACCAAGGAGCATAACCCATCGTTGGAGAGGATTTTGAACCTAGTCTTAATACTAGGAGGAAGTATAAACAGTCTACCCAAGAACGGGAGACGTTATAACCCTAAAGGGATAACTCAAATACAATACCATAAGGCGGTATAGTGGACACAACATGTCATAAACATTAGTCGGATGTAACGGCGTAACCAACAACACCCAGGAGAAATCCGTGAAGGGTGTCTAGATTGACAACAGTTGAACCTTGAACAAAGCGTCGAGATAAGAGCACAGGAGCTAGAACGGACACTCGGTTAAGACACCAAAGGGATTTCACTTAACAGGAAATACCCTCAACCATAAGAAGGCACTGATCGACATCAGAATGCTTAAAGGGGCCACCTATGAATGGAAGCGTGATGTCACGACTTACCATAGAGCCCAGTAATACCTCCAACCTATGGGGTATACAAGGAGTGAATACATATATAAGTAGCTGGCAAAGAGCATAGCTTGCAGCAATAATGCTCAGAAGCCATAAACCAACTACGTTAAGTATACTTAAACGATTGCAAGACCCACACTATTTAATAACAAGACTTGCCAAAAATGGCCCCATAAGGGAAGAAACGTTATTTCGTGTGACGAATGGAGCATCAACTGAACCACCTAATTTGGGCTCAACATCATAAGTGGCTTAGAGTAATGGCTACCTCAGTGTCACTGTCACTAGAGCATCAGTCTAGCATACAGTTGACGAAGTTTTAATTGCCCCTCATGCCTTCTGTAGCATTGGTAGCACAGAGGCATAAGAAAAGTGATAATGCCAACATTGGCCTAGTCCACACTTGGACACTACGAGAAACCCAAGGTAAGGTACCTCTCATTAACTGAGACCACCAATGTGGTGAAGACGTGAACCCTTAGATAAGGCTTCCATCTACTATAACAACGAACTCGCACATGTAGATACTGCCAAAAGGCGATTGAACAAGGAAAGAGATTTCCAAACCATTACGATCTAAAGGAGTAAGTATACTCCATAGACAATTAAACATGGTAAACCTTGCCATTAGACCTATGAGTTGAAACTAACCTCTCAACAAGAACTTTCACTTATCAATGATAGAATACTCTTTAATTAGAGAACGGGACCAGAAAACCCTTGAAGTTTCTTGGGATGTCCCGGTGATGTACATACCAAAATAAAATTGCACAGCTAGAGCCTATAACTAATGCTCAGCACCGAGAAGACAATAATTTTCAAAACAATCAACGTGAATGCACATTGCACACCACAAATGACCAGTGCTCAAGAGAGCTTATAACCCGATAAGGTACTTCATCCAGTGTCAACCAAGATACTTGGTAAGTTGTATCATAAATGATGAAGTAATGTGAGGTAAGCTAACCTACACATGAAACCTAAATTGCAATAAAACATCTCCACATTGGGAAATGGTGCCAATGACAATGGCAATGAGTAAAGAGGAACTACCACAGTAACAAAACAGTAAAAACAATGTCGTATAATGAGTAAGAATACGGTGCGCAACAAGCGACCGCTATGAGTAATGACACGGAGTTGTAAGTAATAGAAGACAGGTAAAAATATTCATTCCTATCGCATAAGTGACTTACTGCCAAGCGTTTACGCCTTTGCACTCTCTATGACTGAGTGTTTTGGTATTGCACTTGTGCAGCTAATGATCTAATGGGATAGCGAGGAATATGGGAAATGTAACCGTAGTAAACCCTTCTTTTCACCAACGAACGTGGCATATGCCAGTTAAGCAAGCTTAGCAACAACCGTGCGGCCTAAGGCTAGAGAAGCACGAAGAGTGTAAAGCACACTAACAATCACAAAATGTGAATTCCAGCGGAATAAAAGGTGAAAGGAGACTTAAGAAAGTCACTAGGACCGACGCATACGAAATGCAAGGTCACACAAGTAAGGAACACTTGTACTGATCCAGGAAAACTAGTATGATTCAGAAGCTACTGACAACAGAGGAAGCACTACAGCTAAGTAGTGACTTAACCTCGCCCGACAATAAGTCGGAGGAGCTTAGCGAATAATCGTGGAAGCACGAAAAGTATGTATACTAGATTGCCAGAGAGCTGGTTACAGATCTAAAACTCATTGAGTTGAAACACGGTAAAGAATACCACACTTGCTTAGTAAACCTTATTCCCACAATAGAGGGATAACTAGGCGATGAGTAGCACATTAAGGATAACATGAAGGGTAAGTAACCCAAGTTATAAGGGTCGCGCAGCAGAAGCTAGTGGGCCCTAGCTAGGAGATAATGTACCTAGTAAGCATAATAGAATGGCTATTAATGCCTTGAAGCCTATTAGACTAGAACCTAATTAATTATGAGTTAAATAAACTCATATAGGAATTCTTGGTGCAAAGACTAAACCATTGATATGGTTAAGACCCTTTGACCAGAGTATATTATATAATAAACTGTAGTGAAACTAAAATGCTTCAGAGTGCCCGAATCGCAAGAACCAATGTTCAATAATAACATATGGTAGATTACGTGGGTGTAATCCCTTTTAAGGGGGGTAGAGCGAAAACCGCTTAATGTAAGTTTCATGAATAAAACACATAAACTATAATGTGCATAGCACAAATGAGAATCGAATTGATGATTGGTACTATGTTAAATAAACATATGTATTCATTCACATTGTAATTATGGTAATTAGGCATGAGAGATGCAAATACCATAGGACGAGTATACCCATCTTGTAACCCCGGTGTAAGAGTATTAGTAAAGAATAGTAATGAGTAGTGGGCGGAGCTCACAATTATTGTAGCCCTTAAGAAGTAGTACGAATTGATTAAGAGTAGTTGATGAATGAATTCTAGGAGTAGTGTATCCTAGGTATGTTATTGAGAGTGAATTGAGGATGACTGAATTTTATAAGTATTGTACTTCTAGTTAGAATATTAGAGTTGTAATGGATGAAAGTAGCGAAGGTGTATGAAATGAAAACTTAGGCGTTGAATCATGAAGTAAGTATTTGGGAAGTAGATTGAGGATGATTAATGGACTGAATTCCATCCTTTGGAGATGTGTGAAATCGTAATCATGACTGGAAAGAGTAAAAAGATAGAAAATGAGAATAATTGAATTATCTGTTTGTTTGAAACTGATGTGCGAAGTCCAACTTGATCCTGATCAGATCAAGGGAAACCGAACATAAATTGGAATGGAAAGATAGTTCAACACTGATGCTGATCACATCAGGGTTGAATGATTCTCGAAGCTCCCCTCAAGTGGTCACAGGAATCACGCATAGGATAGAAGTAAGGAATATAAATTGGATTTTGGAGTTGTGTGTTTTGGAAACTTTCTAATTAGTAGTAGTGAAGTATTTCCCTTAGACTGGAGAGTGAGAACTTGTTAGAAGATTATACCGAAGAAGATAGTAGTGTATCATATTGCATTATTCCAAGGGCAGCGGGACATAGAGGAGTCTTGTGTCTAAATGACCGGAGTTCCTGCGGGATTGTAATGTGGATTGCATTGTTTTGGGATAGCTTTGCATTGTATGTATGTATAAATTTTGTACTGTGGAACTAGATGGTTGGTAGTAATGCGGATTAGAATGAATGCAGTATACTTGTACGGTATGGTAAGGAGAAACCTTGAGTAATGAATTTGGGAACTGTAAGAAGGAGGAATGTATGGCATTAAGTATTAGACAAGTATAAATGAGTAAGAATAGTAAACCTATAACCTCGAACAACTTTGAGGACAAAGTTCTTAAGGGGGGTAGATTGAAATACCCCGAACTTAAATACACGATTAAAATTACCCTAATACGTATTTAAAGGGCCTAATGGTGCCTAAGTAATATTGGTGAGGAAAAATAAATCCAAAAGAAATAAAGAAACGCTTAAAAAGCGAAAAACGCTAAATAAGTGTTAAATAACCATAGGGGGTATGAGACGTCGGTTAGCGTATTATATGGATTCTTGAGGCTTAATAAGTCATAAATAATATATGGAACAACTCCCGAAGAAAACGGATCCAAACAATGTATTAAAACTCTAATAGAGCTTTAGCGCACGTTTTTCGAGAAAACCCAAAAACATGGCTTTAAGTGGTCAAACGAACCCGTAAAAATTATAAATCATTAAATAATAAAAATTAAGCATTAATGGAAGCATAATAACCAATAAAATTAAAGAAACAAGAAAATTCCAGAAAACGGGCCCGGTTAGCGAATAGTACCAAAACCGGGTAAAATAACGAGTGTTTTCTGTAAAGGACAAAAAACGCTCCAACTAGGATAACAGTAGGGGGCCGTTTTTATGGGTTAAATAACCCCACACACACATGTAACTAGTTAACAAATAAAGGGAACTAAAAAGTAAAAGAGAAAAGTAAAAAGTTACTTTACTCTCTTCTCTCACCTCACTCTCTCATTTCCCTCATCTCTCTCCTACCCTTATTCTTCCCCCCACCGATTTCTCTCTCTCTCTCTCCTCCTCTGTTGGGGCATTTTTAAGCTCTTCCAATGCTTCAATGGCTTCTCCACTTTACCTCTATGCTCTACCTCCACGTGAGCTCAAATGTAAAAATAATTACATATTCTTACTCTCCTCATCATCCTATACACCTTCTCTCTCTTTTAAAATCTAAAAATGAGGAAGTTCATCTCCATGGGTTTTCCCCATTCAAAGAGAAAATAGCATCAATGGGTAGCTTGGAGTCTCATCTCTCCATTAAGGTAAAAATCTACATGAAAAACTCATGTTTGCTTCATCTTCCTTCATAGCCGATTTTTGCCCTATGTAACACTCTATTTCTCAATCTCTTTTGAGCATAAATTCAACCTTGCAATGGTGGTGGAATCACCTTCTTGAACCAAGGGCTAAAACCCCTCCTAAAACACACCAAAGGTAAACCCTAGAAATCTTGTTTTAAACATTTCAATGAACTAGCATTAATCTAAGGGTTAGTATTTTAATTACAATTGTTTTTGTATGCTTTGGGTGATGGGAATGGAGTTTGGCAACTCCATTCCCCATGTGACCGAGTTGTGCAAGAAAGAGAAGGAGAAGGAAAAGAATTGGAAAAGAATGGAGGAAATATAAGCTTAAGGTAAGAGCTCTCTCTTAATGCTATATTTTGATGCATTAGAGTAATGGGAATGGGTAAACCAATTTAAAGAACCCAAAACATTGTATTAGTATTGTAGTGTAGAAGTTTAAGTATTTGTGAGCAAGTATGTGGATTGTAGGCCTTAGAGCCAAATAATTGTGTATGTGTATTGATGTTGTGATTTAGAGAAATAATGATGTATTGGTATTTATTTGAGTGCTGGTAGGACCCTTGTAAGGGTGTGGCTAGATTAGGAATGAATTTGATGAAAAAGTGTGTATGTGGCTAAGTAAGAAAAGTAGGTGAACTATGACAGAATTTTGGTAGGAATTGTGCATTATTGGGTGACTTGGTGAATGGGAGAACCAAGGTGTGTATTGGGTTAAGTAGAGATGGTTAGAAAGCATGGGGTAGTAGTTGTGGTAAGAGAATGAAGAGTGCAAAATCTGTAGCAAGAAGTGTAGAAATGCATTGTAGAAACTAGGAAAATTAGTGTGCAAGATTTGGTAAAAAGAGAGTTGGACTTTGGTATAGGTAGTGTAGTTGATTGGAAATGTATTTGGGATGCCAAGAGTGGCATTGGTAGATGAAGTGTTGGATGGTGGGAGTTGGTTTAAAAATATGTAGCGTAAGTGAAACAAAAACTGTTGCATATGTTGAAAAAGAAGTGAGGAAATTGTGTAAGTGGATTGATGAATTTAGTAATGGAATTGGTGGATGGATTAAGGTATTTTAGGAAGCCTAAATGGTACTAAAACATGTGGGATTACATGTAAGAAGATTGGGGAAGAAATGGGTAAAAAAGAAGTGAAAACAATGTCTGTAGGCAAAATCTGCTACCGACCGACCCAGAGGTTGGACCGGTCGTGGGTAGGTCGGATCATAAACAACTGGAACAAAACTTTCTGTAATGGACTGACCCAGAGGCCGTGAGTCGGTCGTGGGTCGGTTGGGCAAAAATTCTTAAACGTTGAAGTTTCTGACTTCGACCGACCCAGAGGTTGGGTCGGTCGGTCGGTCGGGTAAGTCTGGAGGATGGAAACTTACTAGAATGGACCGACCCAAGAGGTTGGGTCGGTCGGTGGGTCGGCCGACCTTAACTTACAAAAAAGAATAATATAGTAATCATATGTATGTATATATATAGATATGTACATATATATGGGACTTTAGTAATATACCGTTAATGTAACCCTAATGGTAAGAAAGTAAGTATATGAGTAGAAAAACAAGTATGAGAAGTAATTAAGAAAGTTGAGAGTATAAGAACATTAAGTTAAACCGAAGTAACGGGATAACGGGTAAGTACGGGAGTAGTAGCTATGAATGTATTATAATGCGTAGTATTAATGGACCATTTGGCATGTAGCCGGAGGTTCGAGAATAAGACTCGAGGAACGAGAGTGAACCAAAGGAACAACGGAACACCCGGTGAAGTAAATCCCGGTGAAAGGTATGATTTCTTCATGCTCTGTATCCTAACCTGGTTACCCCAATTTGTGTGCTTATTTGATCACCTAAATAAGATAAAAGCATGAATCGGACTATATTGCACTTACTTGTGCTTGTTTTATATTGTTCTTGCTATATTTGTCTTGAACAAGTAGTTTGTATAATTCATGAAATGAATGGATGAAGATAAGTGTGTAAGTACTTGTAAGTCTGTAGTGTATTGTGCAATGTTTTTATATACCTTGCATGTATGTGTATGGAGTATTGAATTATTGTGTGGCTTGAATGTGAATGACTTCTACTATTCTTAACTCCTAACGTAAGTATTGAGTAAATTGGAATGAGTAGAAGTCTGATATAGTTTCGGCCACGTGTAAGGATGAGGAGACACAAGAGGTTGGATCCGATTCCTGGTTCTTAGGCTGGTCCACGGCCCAACCCCTTAAATGGGTAGCATCCTGGATTAGTGAACCAAGTAAATCCCGTGGTGGGTCAGAGTAGTCCCCGGGCCGGAGGTCCCGACGACTTGACTTGAGTAAGTAGTAAAGTAAAGTAAAGTATTGTATGAGTAATGGTCTTGGCTGGTGTAAGTCATTGACCCCGAGTAAAAGAGTAATCTCCACTCGATTAACCAGGGTGGACAAATGGAGCTAACAAGTATTACGTATTGAGTATGTAATGATTGTGTATGTGTTGTGTATGTGTATTTCGGAAGAAGGTAAGTAAATATTGGTTGACCGGTATTGTCTTCCTGTATGTATTGAACTGTGTGCATGTATTCTTGTGTAGTATTGTAGTATCTTGAGTAAAAGCATGTATGTATGTATGCATTGTAAAATGAACTGCATGTATACGACCAAGTGGTCGGCGTACCCTCGCTAGTACGCGGGGTATGCGGAAGTCATATGCAGCGAAAGCTGAGCCCCTAGGGGCAACGTTTTTTAGTGTGCAGGTACCCGAAGCAGTTATGGTCACAGAAGAGACCAGTGGACATGCTTAGACTAATAGGAACGAAACGTAGATTATAGTAAACTGTATAAGGCTTGTCGCCTTGAATGTAGAAATGTACCAAGGGGTACGCTATGATGTATTTAGAAAGTATGTAGTGTGAGGAACGGGTAGATGTAGACTCTTAATGAGTATATATGAACTTGGAAGAAGTATTGTATTTGTATTTGGAACCTAGTAAACTCGGTTATGTATATTGTATTGTATGGTATTGTATTGGAGTATTACATTGAATCGGAAGTTGTAGTACTTGGTTGTAATTGAAGTAAGGATTGTATTGTGTAGCACTCGGACATTCTGGTCCATCTGACCGATGCTGTATGTAGTAGTAATAGCCTTGTTAGGCACGTGGGTGGCTAACGGCATTTTATCACCCACCGTTGTGTATGTAAGTATCCGCTGCGAAGGTATGTAAGTACGTTGTGATTGGACGGTAATGACGGTATTAGCGGTTGGGGTACCTCTTATCTGACTCTATTTTTATTTTTTGTTGGTCACTCTTCCAAAGTTGAGCATTATTGTTGCTGCTAAGCTGACTCTAACAGAGATACCCCTTGATTACCTACTTATGCTCATTTTCACCTCGTTAAAATTCCAGCAGGTTTGGCAATACCTTTCAGATTATATCGTTCAGTTTCAGGTTTTATTACTAAAGAGGTTGATTTTTTAAACATAACTAAACCCTGTTTGAGTCTTCCTTGACATAAGTTTATGGTCAGATTTTGTCTTGCTATGTGCACTATGACATTGGTAGCTTACCTCAGCCTGAATCGAGTTTTTTGCTCCTTTCTGCTCAGTTCGTTAAAACCCAAAATCTCGCTGAATAAGCCCTTACAAAGTAGGCAAAGCTAGGCAATTCTTTTGCTGCTATCAACATTTGAATTATGCAGTTCGCGTAAGTTTACAATCTTTTATGCTTTGTTGAACTCTGTTACAAAATATATGATACAAATCAGAATCTTACAATTCAAGTTGCTCTACCAACTCCATTTGTAAGTTCTATAGAGAATCTGATTTCACTAAAAACCATGTTTAGTTCTTCAGTTTTTTAAACATAAGGCATTTAGTAAATCATGATTTCAGGACATGTCATTGTCTTCTTTTATCACTTTCACCCTACCAAATTGCTAAAGTAAAATGCGTTATTCAAGTCCAAATCTGAAAAGAGGTATGAATTTTATTAGGAGTTGCGTATGAATAATTTTGCTCAATCTTTTTTCTATATTTCGGTTAAAGTATGCTTCTAATTTTCTCCTGTTGTTAATGCTATTCTGGAACTCTCTTTAGCAGATAAATTGTTGTAAACGAATGTGTTGTTATACAACAATGTCTTGGTTTCTTCTGCCTCTGTCCAAGTATGTTTTCCTAAGCATTATTCTGCAGCCAGTAGACTATTACACAGTAGTATCTTGGGTTCTTCTAGCCTCTGGTTGTTAGCAGATATAAAGGCATTCTAACACCTAAGATGTAACTGGTAACATGGGTTGTATATTTCATTGTTACGGTTAAACAATGGTGAATAGCATTGTCTGGGTAAGTTTAGTCAAAACACATCAAGGCTTAATCAGAAGGAAGATCAAGAAAGGAAGAGATCAGCCTCCTACCATACTTGGCTGGCTAAGATCAACTTAACTTGCAATGATTACCAAAAGACAGAGACTTAATCACTTATTTGATACAAAATTGAAATCACTAACATTGGTATGAATGGATTAATTCTATTTGTTGTCTCCTTGCACATGGGTGAGTGATATTTAGCAAAGAATGTCAGCTGCTCTTGGCTGGGATGAAGGGGATTAGTACTGGTTTGGAAATGATTGCAACAATGACAAAACAATTAATTGTCATCAAATGTAATCGGTAGTTAGAAATAAGTAAGTTGAATTTATATGTTTATCACCGTTAAATCCAAATATTAATATATAAATGATCACATGATACTTTAATCTATTTCCAAGGTATAATAATTAAATAACTAAATGTACGAGATACTTCTAAATCTGTCAAATTCATATATATGCATGTTCGACTTATATAACATACTTATACAACTCACTTCCTATGAATAGCAATGAATTTAGCCACTTAAACATAAAGTTTAAAGCCCTAATATTCAGCTAGTTACAGGCACAATAAACCAAGGAAAGACAACAAGGAAATCAGTCCCTTTGAAACCACAAATCAGCACTAAGAAAAATTAGATTTTGGAAGCTTGTTGATCAAGGTAGTTATCTGATTTTTAATCTGCTGTCGACCTTGCCCAAAATGTTTTACTTGCTATGACTATGAACTATATAATCTTCCAACTTGAATGATCTGATTATTGATCGTCCCTTTAAAAAAAATTAAACTTCAGGGCTCTTCTTAGACAATGCTGAGGAAGAGGGCCTGATCAAATACAAAGAATCAAGAAAAGGTTCAAATAACAGGCCTTTAGAAAATCTTGTTCACCCCTTTTAACTTTAGTTCCCTTTAGTTCTATAGCACCCATTTTTCGATGTTTAAGCGCTAGGATCTTGTTCTTCCGGAAATCTTACTCTTAGTCGCCATTGTTGTAATATTTCTTCTGGAGAAAGATGATATACTAAATAGAGCATTTGGGAGAAAAGATCATTGTGGTCGAGTCAGAGGGATGGGGGGGGGGGCAAGTCCATAAGAGGGATGTTTTTCCTAAGTCTGGAACTCATACCGGTATGGGGAAAGTAGATGTAGAGGCACTTGTGGAGGCACTTGTGGAGCAAAGAGTTGAGCAAAAATTAATTGAGGAAAGACATGCCAATGAGCAGAGGACGCAACAACAACTTCAAGCCATATTATCACAATATGGACTTATACCAGCTAATATTACTCCACCACCTTCTGCAGATCTCACACAGTCTTCTTCTCAACTTCATCCCATCCCCATCCTCAGTCTCAGTCTCAGCCCCAGCCCCAGCCTCAGCCTCAGCCCCTGCCCTAACCTCCATCTCCACCTTCTTCTCTACCTTCTGTTCTAACTCTTTCTTATCTTCTTCTCAACATTCTTCCCAACCTCTATCTCAAACTCCTCAACCGACTATGATGAAACCATATCCATTCTCCGACATTGAGGTTTGTGTACATTCAAATAAGTGAATAATACCTGAAAACCATTTTTGAATAAACATTAATCATATGTTTTTCCTAATGTGTAGGAACCAAGACCTTGTTGCCTTTCGCTCTGGATTAATAATCGTCGTGTACATGTAGCTGATGGTTTGTTGTTGAAATCTGCTCTTCTTCTACTCTTCATCAAACTCCCCTTCCTCCCTACTATGTCCGTGTGTCGCTCGACACTATCTTGGCGGGCTTCGAGAATGTTAATCTCCCGGTAACAATCAACAATTGGGTAACATTGATTCAAGCAAAATATTCTTTTGTGCCTTGGCCGCTGAGCTTGATATCGGTCGTCAATAAGTTGTAATTTACTTTGTTCACTTTGCAATATTTTTGCTATGTTGTAGTCATTAATTTTTTTTCTTCTACTTAACTTTTAAAGGAACATGCAAACGTAAATAAGGTTGTGCAAAGTACTACTCAATCACAACCTCAGTTAGCTGTTGACCCGACTATGGCAAATCGAAGAAGACCGCTTCTAATGAAGGCCAGTTACAAGAAGCTAAGTGCTAACATGAGGAAGGTCTACGACTGGATTATGTTGCTTCCACCATCTGTGATCAACATCCCATTGATATTGCCTGCACCGTTCTTTCATTATAAGGAAGATCAACACACATCAATTGGATTTGAAGAACTCAGAGATATGATGGAGTGGAAGTGAATCGTGTTGACCTTAGCCCAAGCATATATATTGTAAGTGTTCTCCAACTTTTCTTCTTTGTGTTTATCATTCATTTTATATTGTTAATTATTTTTAAAATTTTAGTAAGGCACTTGAGTCAGAAGCTAACTCAGAGGGGGACTAGTAGAGTAGTACAATTTCTTTGCCCGCAAATAACTCTTGTGCTGAGGCAAAAAGGGATAGCTCGGGTTTTATGGATTATGTGGAAAAAGCACTCAATGTCGTTATGATGAGAAAGAGTAAATTCGTGATGATTCCATATCATCAAATGTGAGTCATTTTAAAGTATGTTCACACATAGATATTAGTTATCTATTTTAATTTTGCTAACTTTAATACGTCTTATTACATTTTAGTAACCACTGGATCCTTCTTGTTGTCACAATGCAAAAACCTGGTTTTTGGTGCTTGACCCTACGGGACAGTTATCTCATGATATTGAGGTTCAAGACATGATCAGGAGGTAATTAAATATAAATTTGATTGGTTATCCTTAATAACAGTATATATATACTGTTATTAATGAAAAAAAAATTGTCTGCAACTCCTTTATTAATGCTCAGCTTTCAAATGATATATGGTGCCTATTCCACCTCAAAATTGGGAAGTGCTTCTTATACCGATAAGTGTCTCTTAATTTTCAACCATATGCACTACATGTTATTTTATTAGCACTTATCTACAATTATATGAAATGTGTCCTTTTAATTTAATAGGTTCCAACGCAGTCAGACTACATACACATGTGGTTATTACATGTTGAAGTTTATGCATGTTTTTTGTTCTAACCTTGCGCAGTTTACAAATGCCAAAGCGGTATGTATTGTATCTTTCAAGTTGTTAGCATTTACTAAAGTGACTCATATTCTAACAATAACTTTTGTTTCTTTTCTGTAGGTGCATCAATATTTTGACAGCCAACCACGTACTTACTCCAAGAAACAAAACTAGATTTTGTAAGAGAAGACTTGGCATTATTTTTACTTCAGTACTTGTAGGAATTGTATCCTCAGGTATGGTTTCGTGATACAGTTAACGTTATCCCATTTTCTCTGTTGTGTATTCTGTTAGTTATTCTCTTCTTCTTTTTGCACCCCTGTAGAGATAAATCAGTGGAACTGCTGCTGCATCCCGCTGTAGAGATAAATCTATGAAGCCACGCTACTCTTTTTTCTATTCTTCCAAAACTGGTAATATACTTGAACTTATCTTTTTTTCTATTCTTTGTGTGTTGGTGATTTAGTGTGTTGTATTAGTTCGCTAGGCAAAACAGAGGCAGCCAAATGTTTGAAATTGTTTATAATCAACTTTCATATTATGAAATGAATAGGTGGATCTTTAATGTTGCTAACTTCTTTAATCTGGTCTGAATTGTTGCTGCTGCTATTGTTTCATTAAACAGAGATAGGATAGTTCAACTCGACAATGTTAATAAAAGCTTTCAATTAAATGTTCGTATACTGCACTAGATTTTGTAAGAGAAGACAACATCATTCTTACTTGAGCATTTGTAAAGTTTGTGTTAGAAAACTTGAATTTAGAAGTGTGATGCTTTTGTTCACAACAAATATTAAACAACTCCAGATATCATCCTTACTTTGAGGTAATTGTTAAATACTTTTCAGTAGCAGACACTCACTATTTTCTTTTTCTAAACAACTAAGGGAGTTAATACATGTTTTTGTAGAACTGCATTGGAGCACTAGATGGCTGCCATGTTATAACATGTTTCAACATGAACAAAAGCATCATTATAACATGTTTCAACATGGACAAAAGAATCACACTTCTAAGTTATTTGCGGGCAAAGAAATTGTACTACTCTACTAGGCCCCCTCCGAGTTACCTTCTGACTCAAGTGCCTTACAAACATTTTAAAAATAATTAGCAATATAAAATGAATGATAAACACAAAGATGAAAAGTTGGAGAACACTTACAATATATATATGCTTGCACTAAGGTCAACACGATCCACTTCCACTCCATCATATCTCTGAGTTCTTCAAATCCAATTGATGTGTGTTGATCTTCCTTATAATGAAAGAACGGTGCAGGCAATATCAAAGGGATGTTGATCACAGATGGTGGGGAAGCACATAATCCTGTCGTAGACCTTCCTCATGTTAGCACTTAACTTCTTGTAACTGGCCTTCATTAGAAGCGGTCTTCTTCAATTGCCATAGTCGGGTCAACAGCTAACTGAGGTTGTGATTGAGTAGTACTTTGCACAACCTTATTTACTTTTGCATGTTCCTTTAAAAGTTAAGTTGAAGAAAAAAAATTAATGACTACAACAAAGCAAAAATATTGCAAAGTGAACAAAGTAAATTACACCTTATTGATGACCGATATCAAGCTCAGCGGCCAAGGCACAAAAGAAGATTTTGCTTGAATCAATGTTACCCAATTGTTGATTGGTACCGGGAGATTAACATTCTCGAAGCCTGCCAAGATAGTGTCGAGCGACACACGGACATAGTAGGGAGGAAGGGGAGTTTGATGAAGAGTAGAAGAAGAGCAGATTTCAACAACAAACCATCAGCTACA